>JADLZN010009314.1:0-35390 GCA_018155175.1 Sinocyclocheilus anophthalmus | reverse complement strand
ATGGTCATTGGCCTGTTTAGTTAACACTCGAAGGTGATTGGGCTCTCGGGCGAGATCCCAATTCGTCAGTCACGACTGACGTAACGTCTCCGTTCCCTCCTTCAGGGAACGAGGGTTACACAAGTAACCTAGACGTTTTTATTGTTATCATGGGTCAATACATTATATCAACTTTAAAAAGCTTTAAGATAAAAGTTTTTGTTATCTTGTTTTTTTTTCTTCTCAATCATAGTTTGTAAAGTTTACTCCTACCATTTTTTCCCCCTGAAGTCTGGAGGAAGAAGGGCTGATCCATGAACCTAAGTCCCAAGTGCAGGAGAATGATTCAATATAAATATGTCTGATAGCTGATAAAATAATGATTGTGTGGCAGTATTGGAGAAGGTAGAGTATAAACCATGTGTTTCTGCTGTTTCTATCTAATGATTTTACTGTAGTGAGTCAATGGTTGCATTGTTATTTTAGAATCTATCATATTAGAGCAGGACATTCACTGTGACTGGAAATGAAAACAATATTCGAATGTTCTCAGTTACTGAGTGCATTTCTATAACAGTTCTTCATCACAGGTGATACAAAAAGCCAACAGGTATCATGAGCTCCATGCAGTCAAACTCCTCTGCAAATGAGTCCTTTGTTCGTCCTGCAACATTTTTCATCAAAGGCTTTGTTAATATTCCACTTGCAAAATACTACTATGTGTTCTTGTCTTTAGTGTATGTTGTGACTGTTTTAGGGAATTCATTTATCATGTGTATCATTTATTTGGCCCGCAGACTTCACACAGCCAAATACATTGCTGTTTTCCATCTGGCCTTTTCTGATCTGTGTGGAAGCTCAGCTTTGATTCCAAAACTCATAGAGTGTTTTTTTTGAGCACCAGGAAATTTTTATAGAAGCATGTTTGCAAATATATTTTTTGTGTTCATTTCATGAATATGCAGTCTGTGACACTTACTGTTTGCTTACGAACAAGATTTGTTGCTATTTGTTTCCTTCTACGCAAATCATGCAATTGTAACCAAACCAGCCATGTTTCTGATCATAGGGGTGATATGGATTTTTTCTGTGACCTTTTTTTCTGTACTTGTAAATTTGGTCAATAGACTCTCTTTTTGTAGATCTAATGTAATTGATACTTATTACTGTGATTTTGCCCCTATATATAGACTAGCCTGTAATGATAATTTTGTGCATATTATGATGGGAAAACTTATCTTTGGTCTTCTGATTTGCATACCTCCAATACTGATCTTTATTTCATATTTCTGCATTGCTCTTACTCTGCTTAAGATTGCTCATGGTGCTGACCGGATCAAGGCAATGAAAACCTGCACATCACATCTCATGTTGGTGGCAATTTTGTATCTCCCAGTTTTAAGTAATAATATTGCCGCTGCCACAACACCTATCCATCCAAACATTCGGTTAATTAACAATTCATTGACACAGACAATACCACCTATGCTGAATCCCATCATATACACTCTAAAGTCAGAGGAGGTCATGCAATCCATAAAAGAACTGTACAAACGCAGTAGGGTGCATGCTACTATGACAAGAAATGTGAAATGCAGTGGGAGAAATAAAAAATTATTTAAAAGGAGTCTGCACTTTTCAATATAATGTTAGCTTACTTTTATCATCTGTTTGAATGAAACTCAGCTATTCTGTGTTGTAAGTATATTATTAGTTTAATTGCCACTTTAGAACATTTAACAAATACTTATTTAACAGAATATTTTGACTTGGAGTGTTTACACAATTGATACAAATAGGCTATCATGTGTCATTATCCCACTGGCATGTTAAACATGTGAATAAATACATTTGTGTTCCTCAAAGTAGTACTGTTGTTTCAGTGATTGACTTTATTGAAATGTGAATTTAACGTCATGATTTGATGAAGAAGGTGAACTCATTTTTGAGATGCCAGATTTGACAAAATAAATAAATAACAATAATAAATAAATGTTAAATTCTTAAATTTAGTCAATTAAATCATTTTAATAAATTAGTTTAAAGTAATATGACACTCTAGGCTGTTACCAATTAAATGAGTACCAATCAAAGCCATCTTTGCCCTACAGAGGTGGCAAAGAAGCTGCATTACTTTAGATGTAATTACTAGCGCTGGGTGTTGACACAAATTTCACGATTTGATTCTCATTCACAAGCTTATTGCGATCTATTCGTTCAATTTCGAAAGTGTTTATTCATATGTTATGCTGTGTCCTCTGTAGTGGACATTAGGACTCAGTTGTTTAAAAAATAAAATGATATGAAATTATATGTATAGGCAAAAACAATGGGATTTTTTTTCAATCACCAATAACTTTTTGGGTTTCAGGATTTTTTTTAACCAAAATTTGTATAAAGATAATTCTCAACTATGTTATGAAAGATATAATGGAAAATGATTTGATATACCATTTTGCTTTATGCATTATGTGTGTAAAATGGCCATAAACGAGTTTTTCCGTTATATACAATGTATCTATAAACTGTTTCTAATTTGCATATTAATGTGTTCTTAGAACAACATTTAATGAAAAAAGAAGAGGACCTAGTGTAATAGTAATGGAGTCAGTAATAATTGGCAACATTTTAATAATAATATCTAATATTTCATAGGAATATTGATGTATAATTTCTTTCCCTATTCACTTATTATGTCTCCCTAAAATGCCTGATAAGCATGAAGTATGTCCTGGTGTCCTCTACAGTGGACATATATGAAATAAATATCCTGTTTCATAACAGGAAGTCATATTTTGATTTGAAACCCCATAACATTTTGACATAACGTCTGAGATGTTGGTTTATGAAATACAATTTGAAAGTAGTCCGATTTAAATTATAATTACACAGATTTGAAAATTCCGTTGGCTAATTACAGGGCCTAACATTAACCCAACTGATGGAAATAAATAATAACTGAACTTGTAACAGTTTTGTTACAAAGCACAATATTATGGTGAAATTAGATCTCGTGTTTGTCGAGTTAAAACCGAATTATTGTTGTATAAGCATAGCAAGCATCATAGCAAAAAGGCCAACAAACTTAAGTTATACCCACCAATTAACATTAGCCATTCATTCATGACATGGATACCGTAATAATCACACAGAGAGAACATAGTTGCATACCTTTATCTTCTGCTCGTTTCTCCTCTTCTTCTTTTCTTTATTTTTTAAATTGGGCACCTGATGGCTTTGACCTTTTCCTGTCCATCTCTGTGTTTATTTGGCACTCGACAATCAACAGATTTCCCATCCCCCCCAACACTGTCACTCACGACCTGAAGTCAAGACTAAACCAATTCCCCTTGGTGACCACATAATCATTTTGTATTACCTATTTTTATTAGCCATTTCACACAATTCAGAAAAACTAAAAATGTGCAGGAAACTATGCCTTTTAAATTTTATGGAATGAATTGTGCGTTATTTGGAGAGAAAAGTCGATGGCTGTGATGACTTTAAGCCATATTCCCCCATTTAGGTATTGCTCTACTCTTACCAGACAGCAATGTTCCACATGCAAAATACTACTATGGGTTCTTGGCTTTAGTGTATTTTGTGACTGTTTTAGGGAATTCATTTATCATGTGTATCATATATTTGGCCCGCAGACTTCACACAGCTAAATACATAGGTGTTTTCCATCTGGCGCTTTCTGATCTGTGTGGAAGCTCAGTTTTGATTCCAAAAATCATTGACACATTTTTGTTTGGGCACCATGATATTTCATATGAAGTGTGCTTTGTGAGTATGTTTTTTGTATATCATTTCATGAATATGCAGTCTTTGACACTACTTGTTTTGGCTTATGACAGGCTGGTTGCTATTTGTTTTCCTCGGTATCATGCCTTTGTAACCAAACCAGCCATGTTTCTGATCATAGGGGTGATGTGGATTGTGTCTATGGCATATTTTTCTGTACATGTAGGTCTGCTGACTAGACTCTCTGTTTGTAGTTCTAATGTGGTTAATAGTTATTTTTGTGATTATGGCCCTGTTTGTAGACTAGCTTGTAATGATAATTCCCTAAATTTACTGATGGGAAAAATTTGCTTTGGTTTCCTGATTTGCTTGCCTCCAGTACTGATCATAATTTCATATTTCTGCATTTTTCTGGCTCTGCTTAAGATTGCTCATGGTGTTGATCGGATCAAAGTTATAAAAACCTGCACCTCACATCTCATATTGGTGGCAGTTTTGTATCTCCCAATTTTAAGTAATAACATTGCCGCTGCCACAACACCTATCCATCCAAACGCCCGGATAATTAACAATTCTTTGACCCAGATAATTCCACCTATGCTGAATCCCATCATATACACTCTAAAGACAGAGGAGGTCATGCAATCCATAAAAGAACTGTACAAATGCAGTAAGGTGAATACAACTAGTGAAAAAATTATGAAATTCAGTGTAAGAAATTGAAAGTGATCAAAAAGGACTTATTTAAAAGGTTGTTAATACTATATTGAACTTATTTTACTGTTGGATTGCTTTCATTATCTATTTGAATGAGACTTTGTCCATCTTGTATCTTGTATAAAATAGACATGCTAGTATAAAAAAATCCTTTGTCACAGTTTTTTCCGTGAATGTCAAAAGGTTTTCGAAACACTTCTTTGTCTGTGATAGGTTTGCCGTTTACTTATAATTTACTTATTCCCACCATTCTGTAATATGACATATTATCAGGTATTTCTTTCTTTTGCAGGGTGAATTTTTTTTTTCTTTAGAGTGATTCCAGACCATGTAATGCAGGCATGTGCTTCAGTGAACTTAATCCTTATATGACATTAAAAAACATAAATGTTCAACTTTGAACCATGAATCCTGAATCTTAATCTCAAAAAAGCATAATGCAGAAAAAACACAACTTGCCAAAACATTGTTTTACAATAGTATTATTGATTTTGTAACTTTTGACAGTTGTCTGTAGACAGAAAAGGGTGGAACCTTCCAGTTCATCTCTCAGGGGTATAATGGGAAAAGAAAAAGAAAAAAGATAAAAAGAAAACAAGCCTGTTTGTTCAAAAGATGGGATAAATGGAAGATAACAAATCAAACATATTTATGCCACAATTTCTTTTTAGTAATACGACTATGAAAATCCCTGTATATTTCTTTACTTTGCAAATGAATCAATAATTTTTAAATTGGGATGCGTGGTTGATATTAATATTTCAGACAATAATATTAGTTTCTATTGTTATCATGGGTCAATACATTATATCAACTTTAAAAAGCTTTAAGAGAAATGTTTTTGTTATCTTGTTTTTTTCTTTCTCAATCATAGTTTGTAAAGTTTACTCCTACCATTTTTTTCCCTGAAGTCTGGAGGAAGAAGGGCTGATCCATGAACCTAAGTCCCAAGTGCAGGAGAATTATTCAATATAAATATGTCTGATAGCTGATAAAATAATGATTGTGTGGCAGTATTGGAGAAGGTAGAGTATAAATCATGTGTTTCTGCTGTTTCTATCTAATGATTTTACTGTAGTGAGTCAATGGTTGCATTGTTATTTTAGAATCTATCATATTAGAGCAGGACATTCACTGTGACTGGAAATGAAATCAATATTTGAATGTTCTCAGTTACTGAATGCATTTCTATAACAGTTCTTCATCACAGGTGATACAAAAAGCCAACAGGTATCATGAGCTCCATGCAGTCAAACTCCTCTGCAAATGTGTCCTTTGTTCGTCCTGCAACATTTTTCATCAAAGGCTTTGTTAATATTCCACTTGCAAAATACTACTATGTGTTCTTGTCTTTAGTGTATGTTGTGACTGTTTTAGGGAATTCATTTATCATGTTTATTATATATTTGGCCCGCAGACTTCACACAGCCAAATACATTGCTGTTTTTCATCTGGCCTTTTCTGATCTGTGTGGAAGCTCGGCTTTGATTCCAAAACTCATAGATGTGTTTTTATTTGAGCACCAGGAAATTTTATATGAAGCATGTTTGGCAAATATGTTTTTTGTATATCATTTCATGAATATGCAGTCTTTGACACTACTTGTTTTGGCTTATGACAGATTTGTTGCTATTTGTTTTCCTCTACGCTATCATGCCATTGTAACCAAACCAGCCATGTTTCTGATCATAGGGGTGATATGGATTTTTTCTGTGACCTTTTTTTCTGTACATGTAAATTTGATCAATAGACTCTCTTTTTGTAGATCTAATGTAATTGATACTTATTACTGTGATTTTGCCCCTATATATAGACTAGCCTGTAATGATATTTTTGTGCATATTATGATGGGAAAACTTATCTTTGGTCTTCTGATTTGCATACCTCCAATACTGATCTTTATTTCATATTTCTGCATTGCTCTTACTCTGCTTAAGATTGCTCATGGTGCTGACCGGATCAAGGCAATGAAAACCTGCACCTCACATCTCATATTGGTGGCAATTTTTTATCTCCCAATTTTAAGCAATAATATTGCAGCCTTAACAACATTTTTCCATCCAAACACCCGGATAATTAACAATTCCCTGACACAGACAATACCACCTATGCTGAATCCCATCATATACACTCTAAAGTCAGAGGAGGTCATGCAGTCCATAAAAGAACTGTACAAACGCAGTAGGGTGCATGCTACTATGACAAGAAATGTGAAATGCAGTGGGAGAAATAAAAAATTATTTAAAAGGAGTCTGCACTTTTCAATATAATGTTAGCTGACTTTTATCATCTGTTTGAGTGAAACTCAGCTATTCTGTGTTGTAAGTATATTATTAGTTTAATTGCCACTTTAGAACATTTAACAAATACTTATTTAACAGAATATTTTGACTTGGAGTGTTTACACAATTGATACAAATAGGCTATCATGTGTCATTATCCCACTGGCATGTTAAACATGTGAATAAATACATATGTGTTCCTCAAAGTAGTACTGTTGTTTCAGTGATTGACTTTATTGAAATGTGAATTTAACGTCATGATTTGATGAAGAAGGTGAACTCATTTGAGATGCCAATTTGCAATAAATAAATAAATAACAATAATAAATAAATGTTAAATTCTTAAATTTAGTCAATTAAATCATTTTAATAAATTAGTTTAAAGTAATATGACACTCTAGGCTGTTACCAATTAAATTAGTACCAATCAAAGCCATCTTTGCCCTACAGAGGTGGCAAAGAAGCTGCATTACTTTAGATGTAATTACTAGCGCTGGGTTTTGACACAAATTTCACAATTTGATTCTCATTCACAAGCTTGCGATTCGATATCGATTATTTTGGATATATATCAGGTACAGTACATGCCAAATTTTCTAAGGAAAAAAAATATCAACTAATGCTGTAAAATATGCATGAGAGTCAGTTGGCACTACATTACTATAATATTGAAGTTTAAAATTGACTGATTTGTTAAAATTACACTTAATGAAATTTAAAATAATAAAGTTACAATTACAAAATAATTTTTCTACTTCAATTAACAAAATAAAAACAAAACCATATGGTGGTGGCATAAAATTCTTGATGGATTATTTCAAAACATAAATTAAACATGAAGAACAGTACAATTTATAATGAATATGTTATATGGTGCATATATTAAGTAAAATGCCCCTCTCTACAGTTAATTTTTTATAGACTAATGAGTTTATGGTCACCGAATATGTTTTTTTCTGAGGTGACGTTACGTGACATTGTTTAGAAGCCGTTATTGACATCTTTGTGCGGCTGAAACACTTATTGAGCGATTAAATGAGACAGGATACGGATTGTAATGTTGTACTCTTTCTTTTAACTTATCTTTGGATGTTTAGTCATGTTTATTTTGTGCTGAAACTGGTATTAATGTGGAGAAGACGATCAGTTCACGTGCGCTACGTGCTGCCGCGCCTGTTGAACTGGCGCTACAGCGATCTGTCACTCCACATTAAACAGCGCCAAAACGGCCAATTATTGTTGAATACTGCAATTACCCCCCCCCCCCCCCCCCCCCCCCCCCCCCCCCAACGGACAGAATTTGAATCTGAGACTTTGTTTCAGATTAAAAGTACCAAAGCACAATGCTTGTTGCGATATATTGGATGGGATGTGCCCTTCAATGTTCCATCCATTAACTGAAAACAGGCTAGACTAATCGATTATATAGGATTTAAGAATCGATATCGTTCGGTAAAAAAGAGAATCGATTAATTTCGAGATATCGATATTTTTTTACCCAGCCCTAGTAATTACACAGTTTAATGTTGCTCAGAGGGCAGTAAATGTATTAACACAAAAAGTACAATAGACCCTTCACCAGGAGTTTGATTGACGGGTGATCTGATCAATCATAACGCATCAACCTAACAAACAAATAGATTAATGTCAGTGGACTTGAACTTGAAAAATGGTGTGCATTGACGTCTTTCCGGTTGAAATAAAATACGTTCTGATGTTCATTCATGTTTATTTGATGTTTTCATTATGATCAGTTTATTTGCCGCTTGAACTGAGGTGCTACAGTGATTTGTCATGACACATTAAAGAGCAACAAAACTGTATTTATTGTTTCAATTTATTAAAAAATGACAAAATTTTAAAGCTGAGACCTTGTTTCATACCAGAAGTAGATATTAAATATAAAATATAAAATATAAAGTTGAAAAATATAGAAAATGAATCAATTTAAAAACTATACAATACTTGGATTATGAAAGTAATATTGACAGTAGGTGGCAGCAAGTCATGGTGTTAATAAATTAATAATTTATTCAACCAATTCAATCGAAACATAGATTAATTTAGGTGGCTGTCTATATTAATGGTTCATTGAATCACTCACTCAACTGATTCATTCAAAGACTCAGATTCATTCAGAAACGTAACATCACACTGTGCACCATTGATTTAGAAGTTTAGTTGGCAGAGAAAATAAAACACACCCTGTTATGTGACATCAAATAACACTCAAGATTAATAAAATTGTGCGTATTGTCTTAAACAAGTTAATGACTGCCGCATATTTACACATAATCGATTTTTTAATTTGGTCAGCTAAATAAAACAGATGATGTGCCTAAGAAGTAGACTAATGGGTAATATGGATGCAGATGTGAGGTACATTTATATTTCTGAAATAAACACCAATAATACCCTACTTCTCTGGCACAATGTCTACACAGAAGAAAGCCATGTCTTTTTTTTTTTTTTTTTTTTTTTTAGGGTTCTGGCGGAGATTATTGTTGCGTAAAGTCATTCCGTTAGTTGGGTGTGATGAGAAAGAGATGAAAGGTAGTGCCATAATGCTTTAAGATCTGCACGATGACTATTATCTGGTGTGCGACGAGAGAACGGAGACAGTACGGTTTAATGTTTGGTTGACCAATCAGCGGAGAGGGGTGTTTCATTCCCACCCACATGAGAACAAATATTCAAGATATTTATCCATTTTGGTTTCAGTGTATATCCATTTAGTGCATTAGAACAAAGTGTGATGAAATAAAAAATAAAATATGAAAAACGTGAAATACATTTTCATGTTTATGAGAAGGATCGAATATGTGATGAATGAATAGTTTCTTAGTTTTTCCGTTTTGAAGACAAAAACAAGTAAACAAATTATCTGAATGTACACGGACCGTTAACAATGCTTGTTTTGGTTAGTGTTTCTTCATTCCTGTATCCTCCTGAGTACAAGTTTTTTAAAGACATTTTCAAAGAGATTGGTTATCCCTGCTCTTCGTCTGCTACTTCTTAAGCATGGGGATCATTTCCTCAAGACCACACAAGAGATTTTCTACATCTGGTGTGCCTCACCAACTATACAGCCTCAGCGAGCAGTCAAAGGCATGCCTGCCTATGGATGGTCCTTGAGGGAGCTTTGAACTCTGAGTGCTCCCGGACTAGAGCAGGCCGTGGAGTTAACGCTGAGGCGGCCCATGCGCGCAGTACAGTCCTGAGGTGAAAGGCAAAGACGACCTTCTTGATTATGGCAGCAGCAGTGAAATAGGGTGGCTCTGTGGTGACATCTGAGACCACCGGAGTCAGGACCCTCCAGGACCACTGGACTGGAGATCACCAGGGTCAGGTCCTCCAGGACCACCAGACTCTGGACCACCGGAGTCGGTTTCTCCAGGACCACCTGAGCCTGGAGACCACAGAGTAGGTCCTCCAGGACCATTGCGCTAGAATCACCGAATCGGGTACTCCAGGACCAATGGATAGAGTACCAGGGTCGGGGCCATCCAAGGGACCACCGATTTGGGACACCGGGAGTACAAGTCCTCCAGGACCACTGGACTAGAGATCACCAGGGTCGGGTCCTCCAGGACCACCAGACTAGGGACCACCGGAGTCGGGTCCTCCAGGACCACCAGACTTGGGACTACCGGAGCCGACTTTGCTGTCCTCCTTCTTCTCTACCGTCGCTGGCGAGACTGAGATGGCTCAACTGGAGCAGGCTCGGGCCTCTCCGGGGGCACTGCAATGGGCTCAGATCGACATGATATTACCAAATTGTGGTAACACAGATAATCAATGAATTCCCAAAAGTCGAGAGTCTTAAACCCTCCATCTCCCAAGGAGGCAAGGGGTTATCAAGGCAATCATTAAACATCCTCTTTAAATCAGAGTTACAAAAGTTCCATCCCTACCGCAAAGGTCCAAAAAGTCTGAGCAAGGCCTTCTACCCCCATTCCCTGTTGACGCAGTGCTGCCAACATCCAGAGTCATGCCTTTCTCTCTTTTTTAGAAGCCGGAGGAAGAATTTGGATGCCCATGGTCCCAGGCCGATAATCACATTCTAGCTGCTGGATCTGTTGTAGTGGTGGAGGAATTCTGTCATGAAACACTCACAGTCACAGACTCTATGAAAGATCCAAGTGCAGCATTTAATAAATAATCCACAGTCGTAATCCACATGAAACAAAAGAGCAAAAAGCATCACACAAAGTGAAAACAGACCGGTCACCAGCAAACACAGAGCATAGAGCAACTCCTCCACAATCCAAAGCTTAGTTAGCCAAGTATATATACAGGTGAGCTAAACGGGTAAATCACACACAGCTGGAGGCAATGAGACTTGATAGTCTGGGCAAAGGGTGATGGGAGTTGGAGTTCAATGCAAGAAGCAATGATCTGGGAGAAATGCCCTCTGGTGGCTGTCAAGGGTAATTCAGCTGCTGGCTGTGACACCATCAGCTTTGTCCTGGCCTGCTAGGCCCCCGATTCCGCCTCAGCACTCCAGGCCTCCTGTGTCACCCCAGGTCTCCATCTTCTCAGCTCCGACTGAGTCTCCACCTCCATCCTCCGTCTCTGTCAGCTGGCCTCTTGACAGTTCTCTAGGACCTGACCTGGACCATCTCAACGGTATCTCCTTCCTGGCTCCTCTCTGGACTATTCTGTCTTGGCCCCCTTTGGTCACGTCTCTCTCCAGCTCCTCGTCCTCTATCATAGCTCCCTCCCTCAGGTGGACCATCTTAGTTACAGCATGAGGATGTGCCTTTCTGGGAAGGAGGACTAATATCACATGTTTGTTCTGTTTTGATTTGGTTCTTGTGTTTAATATGCACCAGCTTCCTTTGTTCTCTTTTCACGCCACTAGTTTGTCTCAATGGCTCCCAGTTGAATTACACACCTGTTTGTTCTATTGATTAGCACTCCCAGTGTATTTATGCCCTCTGTTTCTTCAGTTTCATGTCTTGTGCAGTGTTGGGCAGTAGCGCGTTACTGTAATTTGATTACTTTTTTAGTAACAGAGTAATTTAACGTGCTATAATTTTCAAAATAGTAATTGGAGTATAGTTACAAGCCGAGGTCTCTATACGTCCTGCCACGCGGTTACAAAAAAGCATGTAGCTCACAGCACTGCGACAAGGTGCCAGTGATTAGGACCTCTTCCCGCGAGAACCGACACAACAGAGTGCGGCGCGGGACAAGACTTGAAAGGCGAGTGCAGAGACTCGTGTGTGTGTGGGATGCGGTAGAATAAAATGATTCATGGGACTCACGCAAAATAGAAATATCTAAACATAAAATATCTGAAACAAATAAATTGTTATACATCTGTTAAGTATTGCACTCTTATACATTACATTACGGTATCAGCCAAATTACCTATTGTTCTATTTGAAGGTATTATGGTATGGGAGTGATGACGTATGTTGTTACGTGTTTTTACGTCGCTACGTTTTGTACTAGACTAAAAAGCAGAAGTGATGAATAAACTGAGAGCATGCTGAAAAAGTAAAAACCTTGAGCAACGTTTTGTCTTTGTATCCGATTGATGGTGAACTGCGCACTCAAGCTCAACAGGTTATGGGCCCAGTCACGGAAGCAAGCGGGCGTTTTTGAGCAAGTTATACGCGACGTATTACGCGTTATTCAGTAAAGCTAAAGGCCTTGTTTAAAAGAAGCGAAAAGACGGAGACTCTACAAAATGGCAAGCAGAGCGGCAGGATTCCAGATACCGCAGCTTTTGTTTGATGGATCCGAAGATAAATATGACCTTTGGGAAACAAGATTCCTAGGCTATTTGCACACTCTAAAGCTAAAAGAGACTATATTGTATGAGCCTGCTGATGCTGATGCTGAACAGCTAGCCGAAGACAGACGGAAGAATGCTGATTGCTATGCTGAACTGATAAGACTGATAGATGATAAAAGTCTATCACTGATAAGACATGAAGCTGATGATAATGGCAGAGAAGCCCTGAGATTAATGAAAGAGCATTATTCGGGGAAAAGTAAGCCACGGATAATAAATATGTACACATCGTTAACCCAGATACGCATGACTGACCACGAGAGTGTTACTGATTACTTAATAAGAGCAGAGAATATCATTACAGCCCTGAGAGATGCAGGAGAAACCATGAGTGACGGGCTGACGATCGCTATGATTCTCCGTGGGCTACCAGACCTTTTCAAGCCGCTAGCAGTCCACATTACACAAAATGAGGACAACGTTACGTTCACAGACTTCAAAAGAAGATTGCGGATTTACGAGGAGGCGGAGAAACTGAAAAGAACAGAAACTACAGATAATGTGATGAAGACCCACATGAGACAAGGACGAGGCCCTCCCAAGTCACACGCTAATGATAGAAAAGATGAAGATGCCAATGTGACATGTTACAAATGTGGACTGAAAGGACACAAAGCAAGAAAGTGTTACAAGAGGGTGTGGTGCAACCATGGTAAAAATAGTACACATGCAGAATTCCTATGAAAGAAAAAGGGTGACCAAGATGGTTCTAGAAAGGTTGCAGATGAACGAGACAGTGATCAAGACCACCTCTTCAAAGTCGAACACTCAGAGTATGAAAGACCGCCAGACAACGTAAAGAAGAAAGGCATCATGGTAGACGCTGGCGCGACATCTCACATTGTAAACGACATCAGAAAGTTAAAAAACTTTGACAGCTCTTTTCAACCTGAGACTCATTCAGTGGAACTAGCCGACGGGACAAAGTGCAGCGGAATGGCGCAACAAAGAGGAACAGCCGTGATTTATTTCCTAGATGACACTGGACTAAATCACAGAGCACAGCTAAGGAACGCACTATACATGCCTTCATACCCACATGACATTTTCTCAGTAGCAAGGGCAACAAATGGAGGATCAACAATTACCTTTAAAAGAGGGAACAGCCACATGGTTACCAAAGAAGGTAGCATGTTTGACATCCACGAAAGTGGAAATTTGTATTATTTGCCAACTATTGAAGAAAGTGTTGACAAGTGCAAAGTGGCATGAAATTTTGGGTCATTGTAACTACGAAGATGTACAAAAGTTACAGGGTGTGGTTAGAGGCATGGAGATAAAAGGAAGCACAGTTAGCAAAAATCGGTTATGTGAAGTGTGTACGAAGGGGAAATTCACTCAGACAAGAAACAGAGAGCCAGACAGAAAGGTAGAGAAACCTTTAGAACTAAGTCACACTGATTTGGCCGGCCCTATGCCAACACAGAGCAAAGAAGGGTACAGGTATACACAGTCGTTTACAGACGACTACTCAGGTACTATGTTAATGTATTTTCTAAAGTCTAAAGCAGACACGGTACAAGCCACAGAAAAGTTCTTGGCAGACATAGCACCTTATGGAGAAGTCAAGTGCATCCGTTCAGATAATGGCACTGAATTTATGAGTCGAGATTTTCAGGCACTGTTAACAAAGAATAAGATTAGACATGAAACGTCTGCACATTATTCACCTCACCAGAATGGCACAGCAGAGAGCGGTTGGAGAACACTCTATGACATGAGCAGGTGTTTACTGATAGAAAGCGAGTTACCAGATGAGCTGTGGAACTACGCTATGCAAACATCAGCTTACGTGAGAAACAGGTGCTACTGTAGATGTACAAAGAAAACACCATATGAGTTATTCACAGGCAGAAAGCCAGACGTTTCTAAAATGCAGAGATTTGGATCGACGTGTTTTGTTTACAAACAAGAGAAAGGGAAATTAGACTCTAGATGTGAACAGGGTATTTTCATTGGCTATGATAAAAACAGCCCAGCTTATCTAGTGTACTATCCCAGCACAAAGAAGGTCCAAAAGCATAGGTTGGTGAAGTTCACAACTAGAACAACCAAAGAAAGAGAAACACAAACACCTGAGACGCACACAGAATATGGGGATATGAATCCTAATATCATTAACAGTGAGAAAAATGTTGATGAAAGTGTGAAAGATGTACCAGGCCAAGACAATCAGAGTGGTGCTTCTGAGACTTTGCCTGAACAGACTGAATCCACACAGCCAGATGGAGCGACTGAGACTGTAATCAGAAGGAACCCACCAAGAACTAGGAGGAGACCAGCTCATCTACAGGATTTTGAGACAATGCAAAACATGCATAGACTATTGTTATAGAGCAGTATGTGATACACCGAAAACCTACCAGGACGCCATAACGTCAATCAAATCAAGGCAATGGAAAAATGCCATGGACAAAGAAATGCGTTCATTGGAGGAAAATGAAACTTTCACACTCACTCAGTTGCCACAAGGAAAACAACAAGTTGGAGGCAGATGGGTCTACACACTTAAAAGAGACATTGATGGATCTGAAAAGTATAAGGCAAGATTTGTTGCGAAAGGCTACAGTCAAAAACTAGGGACTGACTATGAGGAAACATTCTCACCCACAGCAGACATGACAAGTGTGAGAACGGGTATGCAGAAGGCAGCACAAGAAAATTTGATCTTGCATCAGATGGACGTTGAGACAGCCTATTTGGATACGCCAATTGATTACGAAATTTATATTGAACAGCCAGAGGGGTATGAGCAAAAATCTGAAACTGGTGAAAAGCTAGTATGCAAGTTAGAAAACTCTCTCTATGGTCTTAAACAGTCAGGTCGAAATTGGAATGCTGTATTACACAAATGTTTGACTGAGAATGGTTTTACACAAAACCCAGCTGATAACTGTGTCTATACAAAGGAAAAGCAGGATGAGAAAGTAATCCTGATAGTATGGGTTGATGACCTAATCATAGCAGCTAACAGTGAAAGCGTACTGGAGAGTGTAAAGGGAATGCTGACTGAGAGGTTCAAAATGAAAGACATGGTAAGGTTGAAATATTTCCTGGGCATAGATTTTGAACGAGCAGATGGTCTAGTCAAAATGTCACAGGAGAGATATGTAAGGAATACTAGATCGATTTGATATGCAGGACTGTAAATCAAGACAAATGCCATGTGAACTAAAGCTTATTATTCAGAAGATGCCGAAAAAATGAGAGAGCCAGAGAAATTCAGGGAAGCAGTGGGAAGTTTAATTTACTTATCCACTTGCACACGACCAGATTTAAGTTTTGTTTTCAGTAAATTATCTCAGCATTTTGCTGAACCAACAGAACAACACTGGAACACAGTAAAACATGTGTTCAGATACCTTAAAGGTACAGCAGAACAGGGATTGTTCTTCAAAAGAAATGACATAGATAAACTAGGTCTAAGAGTGTATAGTGATGCTGACTGGGCATTAGATGCAAAAGACTGGCGTAGTATTTCAGGATACTGTGTCAATCTGAGTGAAGGAAGTTCTTTGATTTCATGGAAAACCAGAAAGCAATCAACAGTGGCATTGTCTACTTGTGAAGCAGAGTACATGTCCTTAGCATCAGCTGTAATGGTGTGAAAGTGTTATAATTCATCAAACTTTGTTTGTTACTTTGGTTAAGAAAAATCAAGTGCAGAAAGACTGGGTAAGGGATGATCCCTCGTTTCATTATGGGGGAGGGGTTGGGAGTATATGGGTGATTCTTAGACTATGGGCACTTTTATGTTCTTTGGTCATATTTATAAAAATACATATAATTTTGGACAAATTCCTCTTTCTTAGTCAAACTAACAATAAAACCACCTTAAAATCTTTTTACTACCTTTCTATTATGATTTTTTCATACTTTTCAACCTCCTTGAAACTACTTTTCTCCTAGTCGCACACCCAGACTTTTAAACTTCAACAATGAAAATACAGTTTAAAAATATGACTTATCTGGTAACTATTAATGTACCTGAATTAAGCACTAGTAAAATAATTAAAATACATAATAGTATTTAATGTGAGACCACGATCAATATTACTTTCTATACAAAATATAGCTGTCGCACAGTATTGGTGTCATTTCCACCACAACACTGTAATGTCCCTTTAAAAGGTTTGTGTGAAAGATTGTTTAGGTGGTTTCTATGGAAATGTTCAGTGACATCAGAGCACATGTTGGACATGGAGGGAATTTAAATTTTCATCAACAACACATGAAGAAAAATCAAGGTAAATATTGCTTGATCAGTTAATATATTTATTCTACGTCATTTCCAAACATGCTGTACCTTCAAGGGTGTTTTTAAAAAGCTAAAAATTTTAAGTTAAATAAGAATATTTTGCATACATGAAATGCTAAGTATTAATTCAAAGCTAATCAGTGAAGCTATCTTCCATTTTTTCACAAAAAACTACAGAAATGTAATTTCCACCACACTGCCCTCTGTGCTGGAAATGACATTTATGGTTACAAAGTACAATTGATATGGATTGCGAGAGTAGATTTGCGTAATACTTTTTATATTATACTATTAAAATAGATTTTAATTTTTTTTTTTTTTTTTTTTTTTTTTTTTTATTTATATTAATTAGGAATTATTTTGTATTTCTAAATTATATTACTTTTATATTAATTGATTTCATTTTTATCTATTTTTAAGATGCCACCTAAGACAACAAAAGAAAGGTCACAGGCCTATAGGGACAAAATAAAAGCTGGCCCTATAAAATATGAAGAGAGACTTAAAAGAGACAGGGAGAGACACCTGAGGAAAAAAGAAAAAGGAGTAGTAAAAGCCATTGCAGATCTGTCAAAGCGGGAGCAACGCAAACAAAGGAGACAATGGAGAATCAAACAAAGAAATAGACGAGAGGAGATAAAAAAAAGACCAATGAGAACATTTCAGTATCAAACTCTCACAATTATATAGCCTCATAATTATCTCACAATGTTGAAATTGATGCATCATTTATTGCTTATATTTTTGCCTTGCCATCAGTTGTGTCAGTTATTTACAGTATGCACTGTAACCGTTAATCTTTGAGACAAATCAGTTTTATAAAACAAACTCAGCACTACACTAAAAACAGGTGTGGTTATGTTTAATGACTTTGTGAATTGAGTTTAATGAGTGTGATGAGTTTAATCATTTTTCTAATAAATATCTCTACTGTTTCTCTACATTCACGTTAATTCATTGTCATTTCCACAACACCCTGTCATTTCCATCACCACACACATTTTTAAGAAATATTTAAAAAGTTCTCATCACATTAAAAATGTATCCACAATTTATGAGATCATGCTCTACTTAATATAAAAATTCAAGGTATTTATTTTCTAATAAGCTCTTACCCAAACCAATATTACATTTCATAGTGTGACAGGTGTACAGTTCAGCATATAGGGCAGTTCATTTATCTCATTGACTAATGTATAATTATTGTACATTGTGGAAAAACTGGTAAAACTAGTTACAAAAATGATCTTAGACAATTCTTGAGTGGCATAAGTTATTCTATTTTTAAAATAACAGCTGTATATTGAGATGTGATGGAAATGACATTCGTTCATTGCAGGTTGGAAAAAATGTAAAATATTAACAATTCCTCTTGTAATCTAAGTTTGTCCTCTTACAGACCTTAAAACTAGACAAATTATTTAAACTTATGAGACTGTGTTACGTGACTTTTGAACAAGTTTTTTTATTCAACTTCACAAGGATAAAAGTGCACCTAGTTGAAGAAACGCCCATATATAAAATTATTGCAGAATGGAAATTGCGATTTTATTACACCGCATTTAATCTTGGTGTTTATCGAACATTATAATCACACTACTTTCTTGTACTGCATGTGTTTGTTTAGAAGAATGTGTTATGTTCTTTTGTGTTGCTGATGTGGTATAACCCTCTCTTCGATCAATGGTATATCCCCCTGGTGCTGCACTCTTCAGTCTGTGTGAAACATTCTGAAGAGAGATATGTCTCTGTTAATGGACAACTCAAACATGTTCCTAGAGCATATTAAATAGAAGTTACAGTGAAATCAGAACAAAATATTTTGGTAATACTGTTGTTGACCCTGTTGTGTGTAAAATTAGAGGTTGTACATGTTTAATACTTGCATAAACTGTATCGCTTTAAACCTGCGATTGTGTCGTACTTCCATGAACGGTACAACATCTGAAATATCAGTTTATGTCCTGTGTTCATTCTCATGAGTATGATGGTGCTTGTTAATGTTAATCTGAGTTTCATTTCATTACATTTTGATGACACGAGTGGTTAATTCCTTGCTGCACAAAGTGAAATGCGCGCCAGTAATCGGCGGTGCATTTTGGGTAATGTAGTTCATGACTCAAAGCATGTTATATGTGTTAAAGAGAAGGAACGGAAACTGAGTTGTTACTTTGGTATTGTAAGTCGCCTGCATATTAGAAAAATGGGGCAATGTACTAACTAAATGATGTATTTGCAGATTCTGAAACCAGAACAGATGATTGTTGTAACACTGTCCCATTTCATGCTTGCAGGTATGAGTTATTGTGTTCATTTTGTTTTATTATTGTTTTATTAATTTTCAGTGTTCATAAATCATATTCATTCTATATAAAAATGTGCCTTTGGTGTAATGCATTATATTGAGTGGAACAATTATTAAATTACAGTTACTGTAAAGAAAACGACCTGTAACAAGAGTCTGTGTGAAACATTGTGAAACCAGAACAGATGATTGTTGTAACACTGTCCCATTTCATGCTTGCAGTAAACACCCAAGAAAAGGCATTACTGGTGTTTGTCCTTATTCGAGGTTGATCCTTTGGTGCATCCAGTGTTCCGCTACACAGCCATGCAGGAATGTATCTACTTAGAGCAGCTACTGAGGGGTATGGACAATATGCACAAACAAAGGTGTACGAAGACAACCAAGGTACCATAGCACTAGCCAGAAACCCAATCTGTAGGCAAAGGTGCAAACACATTGACATAAAGTACCATTTTATAAGGGAAAATGTAAATGATGGCAAGGTAATCTTGGAGTATTGTCCCACTGAGGAAATGATTGCTGACATTATGACAAAGCCAGCCATTAAGCAAAAACTTTTAGAGATTATAAATGCAGCGCTCTTTGCTGGCAGATCTGCCATGCCAAAACATGTACGCATGCAGCCGCTTGCTTTAGTTCAAAATAACAGTGTTCTGTGAATGTTGATGCTTTAATAACACATACGTATATCTGGAGCGTGTATGCTGGGATTTCATGAATTTAATGGAGAAAAAAATAATGTAACTAGTAATGTAACTAATTACTAAATACTTTTGAAATAAAGTAATCAGAACACTAACGTGATTACTTTTAAAAGGAGTAATCAGTAATCAGTAATTTAATAAAATTTTCAGAGTAACTTGCCCAACACTGGTCTTGTGTTAATGTTTCTGGATGTTGTGTTCTTCTCTTCAGTGTTTAGTAGAAGCTCCAAAATGTCTTTTTCATTGGGTCTCATGTATGTTCATGGATTTATAATACACAGCGACCGTGACAAAATTAGGATTTTTAAAACTCCTTAATTTTGTGTGTTAAAGTGTGGTGCATAATTCATCCAATACTGTTTGTACTATGAACACGAATAGTGCCTCAATTTGTGCGGAATATGAGGTACGCAATTGGGTGTCTGTTGCTAAGCATCTATGAGTAATATTCTAACACAGAATCGTTTCACACTGTACCATTTTACACATTAGTTACAGAAAATGTGTTCTTCTACCTAAAAACTAAAAGCAAGGTTTAGAATGACGGTAATTTAGAGTTGAGGCTTTGAAAACTGAAGTGTCTAGCATCAAGATGCCATCATGGTATGTTTACATTGCAGTGGCAAAACTCAAAGCCTTCGTTTTTTTCAACTTTTATGCTTTTTGCTTTCTTTTCATAGATGTACTCCTGCCCCTGCTTAATTAAGTCAACAAGGAGAAGAGTTGGTCCATCAACTAAAGTCCCAATCTCAAGAATGATCTAATATAAATATGTAGACGGCTAGTAGAATAATGATATTGTCACAGTTTTGAACAAGGTAGATTATAAATCATGTGTTTCCTCTGTTTCTCTCTAGCGATTTTCAATTTGATTCAAAAGAACATCTAAACATTTTTGTTCATGAATGCAGTGTGACTGGAAATGAAAACATTATTTGAATATTACGTTCTTGAGTGTATTTCTACAACAGTTCTTCATCACAGGTAAAACAAAAGCCAAACAACAGATATCATGAGCTCCATGCAGTCAAACTTCTCTGTAAATGTGACCTTTGTTCGTCCTATAGCATTTTTCATTAATGGGTTTTTTAATATGCCACATGCAAAATACTACTATATGTTCTTGTTTTTAGTGTATGTTGTGACTGTTTTGGGGAATTCATTTAGGTTCTTCAGATGTTAAAGGTTCTTTATGGAACCATTTAGACAAAAAGATTATTCTATGGCATCCTGAAGCACCTTTATTTTTAAGAGTGTACAGTATCATGCAATTGTAACCAAACCAGCCATGTTTCTGATCATAGGGGTGATGTGGATTTTTTCTGTGACGTATTTATCTATACTTGTAGGTTTTGTGAACACACTCTCTTTTTGAGATCTGTTGTGATTAATAGTTATTTTTGTGACCAAGGACTTATCTATAGACTAGCTTGTAATCGAAATTCTATAAATATATTGATGGGGAAAATTTGCTTTGGTCTCCTCATGTGCACACCACTCATACTGATCATTATCTCATATTTCTGCATTGCTCTGGCTCTGCTTAAGATTGCTCATGGTGCTGACCGGATCAAGGCCATGAAAACCTGCACCTCACATCTCATATTGGTGGCAATTTTTTATCTCCCAATTTTAAGCAATAATATTGCAGCCTTAACAACATTTTTCCATCCAAACACCCGGATAATTAACAATTCCCTGACACAGACAATACCACCTATGCTGAATCTCATCATATACACTCTAAAGACAGAGGAGGTCATGCAATCCATAAAAGAACTGTACAAACGAAGTAGGGTATGTGTTACTGTAGAAATAAATATAAAAGGCAGTGGGAGAATTTACAATTATTTAAAAGGATTTAGTTCTTTTCAATATTATAGTTTGCTGAATTTCATTATTTGCTTGAATGAAACTTTTTCTGTTATTTTAAATTTGTTATCAGTTATATTGTCTCTTTAGAACATTTAACAAATACTTAAGGGATATTTCGACTTGCTGTGTAAATCTTGTAAAAGAAGCTCTCTGACATGTCACACGTGATTAAAAAAAAACAAAAAAACATTCTGTTACCAGGTTGATCCTCTATGGATTGTGTAAGGATTATGACTATGCAGTAACTTATTCCCACCATTCTGTGCTATTTGAAACATTGTGATGCATTGTATGATGATCTAAAATTGTTCAGCTTTAAACTTTAAAGTGTTTATTCAATAAAATCAATGTAGTCTGAATGCCAAAAAAAATTAATAAAATTAAACAACCCTAGTACAAAAGTGCTCAGCAACACATTTTTGTTTAATTCACACAATAAACAATGGTATATTTTACATAAAAAACATTACATTTTCCCTGCTAGCATGAGTAAAATAACAGAGAATTCATCATATACCATTTGTGCTATCAACATGAATGAAACGGCACTATTTTAATGTTTGTTGTATCACACTGCTCTCTCGTTTCATTCAAATAAATAAATAAATAAATAAACTTAATTATCTTATCTGCATTTCTCTCTGTACTACTATGTCTCCTAATCTAGCTTTCTAATAAACTTGACATTATATCCTGCAAATACTGTAGGCCTGTGTGCTGTGATGAATTGCTTAAGCTTGTAAGTCACATCGGATAAAAGCGCTGCTAATGCCTGGGTCACACTAGACGATTTTCAAATCCAGTCTATGTGCCGGGGCTCAGCCCCAGATGGCCCGGCCCAATTTAA
Source organism: Sinocyclocheilus anophthalmus (assembly GCA_018155175.1). Taxonomy (NCBI): domain Eukaryota; kingdom Metazoa; phylum Chordata; class Actinopteri; order Cypriniformes; family Cyprinidae; genus Sinocyclocheilus; species Sinocyclocheilus anophthalmus. The sequence goes on along the minus strand of JADLZN010009314.1, from coordinate 12,867 downwards.
ACCCTGGTCTTATGTAGCATGATGCTACAGTGTGCATGAATGATCACATAACACGCGCTTTCGGTCTTGAAGTATGAACGGACATCTGCATATGATTGGAACTCTACGCAGCTCCCACGCTACTCTCCATTGGAAATGAATGACTTTCGGTCTGTCATTTGTCGGAGATAGTGGAAAGCCGGCTTGAAACGCAGTGGAAACGCCAGTATGACGAGGATCGTTTTCATTTTAAAACAAAAGCGCAGCAGTGTAAATGTAGCCTTACATCTACGAGGGCTGGGACGCATTCACACTACAGCCTCACGTGTGAGCCACATCTCTGAGCGTCACAGTCGCGGACCGACTGTGCAGACCTATCGGTGTATTAGGCTATAGTAAGATACCACCAGCAGACTGCTCCGTACGTTTTCGCATATCTCTCGCGGATGTCAAACACTGATCGATCTGCGCCTCACTGACGTTGATGAGATTAACCCCTTAGGTATCGAAATTTGGTACCAAACGACGAGACGTTTTTCGATACTCGATGGTATCGAGGCAATTCGGTCGGTGCCTATAAAGTATCGAACTCGATTTCCAACATTATAACTGGACAGTACTCACATACAATGAGATGAGGTCATGTGACAGCAATCTTGCATATTCTTTTTGAAACATATGGAATAATGTGAGCCTTACATGTTAAATGGGGGAGCACATTTTTTAAATATTTTTTAGACTTTTATATTTTTATTGAGGTAACTAAAATGAGGGAAAAAATGATTAAAACATGGCCACGAATTAATAAATGGTGGAAACCAGGGTTGGAAATGAATGGGGGCCAATTAAAGTGAACAAAAATGCACCCAAATTCATGATAAGTGGGCAAAAAATGGCACTGCACAAAATAAACAAATCTGTTACTTCTGTCCGATTAAAGTGACTTTGATGTTGATATTGATTCAATTTTGTTGGCAACAACCTATTCTGATAATATTTTAAAAATATTTTTAATACATTTATATACAAATATTTCCCTCAGTGGAAAAATTCAATTTCTGACACTTTTGGGAACAAATTCTTAATTTGTGGCCAAGATATATATTTGTTTTATATGCATGTCATGTATAGGGCTCTGTAAAAATGCCTCCTACTGTTTTCCCTACAACTTTTAAAGAATAGTCAACAGTGTATAGCATTCAGTAACCAAATACAGTAGTAAGCTTGTCTTATTTCCTTAACATACCAGAATGCCTCACCTGTTTTAAGGCCTACAGGAAGCAGCACAGGAAGTGAGGTCAGGGCTGCTGGATGCCTTTGGGAATTGTACAAATGACGGGAACAAAGACAAGCTAGAGATAAGGTGGCAGGAAATGGTGGGACTTAAAAGTGCACCCCCCCGCCCCCATTGCCTTTTCCCCTTCCCTGCCTCATTTTTTCTTTGCAGAGGGACAGCAGCATTAGGCCAACGTGTGAAAAGTCTTCCCTAACAAAGGGATTTGACGAATAAATGCAATTACGGTATTGATTCATCCGGGCTGGATGTAATCTCAAAGAACGCCGGAACAATGAGCTTAAATCGTGTGAGCATTAGCTGTTATGAAACTGCAAGCGAGCCGGTGCTGATCATGTTTTTCTCTCTGACTGCAAAAATGACTCCTGCGTTTGAATTATAAAAGCAAAATCCAGCAGCACAGAGAAGCATAAAATCTGCTTAGAGCCATGTATGATGACTGTTTTGTAATATTCTTTCATATTCTCTCTAATTTGCCTTATAAAATCCTTTTCAGCTCAGCGGTGGGCCAGCCTGGTTAAAAACACAGTGTGTGTTAGACAGTCTTCTCAGATTAAAGGAATATTTTCACCCAAAAATGAAACTTCTGTTGGTATTTATTCACCCTCATGCCATTTCAAACAAGAGGATAATTTTGAAGGGGCTTGAAGTGACACAAGGGTAAGTAAATAACATCATTTTCATTTTTAGAAATTTTCAAAATCCATTTAGCGGTACATTGTTCATCTTTATGGTGCATTACTTTACTCGTGTCGGGCTGTGATATCATTCGGAGCACAACAATATTTCCGCAAAAACAGCTGAAGAGGTATGTGAGCACTGTGCAGTCAGATAGACGAGCCAGCAGTGGTCTTATCAGCCTGGCCATCCATCCTGTCCGGTGCTTTTGGGCTGTCATTGCTGTTTGAATACAAACTCATCTTCTGATATCACAGAGATATAGCAGAACATTTCCGCAGAGACATACTGCGGGTCAGCACTTTATTTTTGTGCTGTAACTTTATAAATCTTATTGGGCTATGTGTTAAACCCACTAAGTGATGGAAATAACTGCCAAGTAAATCTCTCTGGCCTTCAAACAGCCGCATTTGATGTCAGAGACTGCTTTATGGAGCAGTAATGAGCGATGTGAACATGCAGAAGCTGTTTTTAGAGGCTAAAATCAGCACTGCTTCAAGGGATAGTTCACCACAAATGAAAACGGTCATCATTTACACAGCTTTATGCTATTTCTTTCTATACACAAAACACAAAAGGAAGAAAATCTGACATGTGACATCACAAAGAACAGGCATTGTGCATGAAATATAAAATCGAATTTCTAAATACATCTTACTGATCTTTTTTTTCTTCAACTGTTCATCACGACTTCAAAAAACACCATATGCGTATCATAAAATTGGTCCATATATGACACACTATGTTCAGTGTGTTCTTGACAACTGCCCTCATGAATGAATCAGTCTCCGGAAACATATCTTTCAAAGAATTGGTTGATCTATTTGGCTCCTTTTGTGGGCCATGGAAGGAAGAAAGAAAGAAAGTCCTGCTAGTCTGGAACAACATGAGGTTGAGTCATTAGTTACAGTATTTCATTTTTGGGTGCACTTAGATGATAAACGCCGACATCTGTAGTACCTACCCTGCCCTTCTCAACTTAATTCTGTCAACGTGGTCCAACCTCTTGCGGTAAGCTTGTGTCTTGCAGGAAATGGTTCACTCTTGCAATGCTAGCTAATTGTATAAAGCCATTTTCAGCCTGATTTGGCCTTTTTGTATTAAGTAGGTCAAAATCTCATTGGACATTTACATTAAGAAGACTTTGGAGGAGGGATGCCAGTTATTTGGTCACCTGCCATATTTTTTCAGTTCCACATTGTAAGCTTTGGGGAGTTACTACTTAAAAATTGAAATGTAATAAATAGTAATTAAAAAGAAATACGATTATCGCAGTAATTTAGCTTGCCCAGTAACAAGCCGACAAGATGCAATGTAGCATGACAAAACCCTTCAAAGCATTGTATTGCGGCCAAAGCTTTACAGCCAAGCGAGCTGAAGCGATAATTTCATTCTGCCCTCTATAAAGCACTGTATGGACAAAAAGTATGTGGACACACTCTTCAAAATAACAGGTTTTGCTATTCCAGTCATTTCTGTGAGGGTAAATAGATATGGAAGAACTTGACTGGCCTGCACAAAGCCCAGACCTAAACATCACTGAACACCTTTTGAAATGAATTGGATCACAGATGTCAAGCCAGACCCTGTCCCCCACCATCATTGCCTGACCTCACTGATGCTCTTCAGTCTGAATGAGAGCTAATCCCTTCTTATGTGTTCCAACATCTAGCTGAAGGCCTTCCCAGAAGAACTAAAGCTTTTATAGCAGCAAACGGAAGGATTAATGCTTTTTTTGCCATGCTTTTAAAATTAAATGTTCAAAGACACAAGAGTGTCAGTAAGGTCAGGCACTGATGTTTGGTGTTGGAATCTGCCTTGCTGTTCCAGTTTATCCCAAAAGTATTCAGTAGACTAGAGGTTCAGGTCTGGGTTTTGTGCTTTTTTGTCTGGGCTTGCTGGATTTTTATTGATTTATTTTATTTTATTTTATTTAAGGGAGTAGCTTGACTGTAGTTGACCTAGTTTAAATTATGAGTAGCTTAGAAAGCTATAGTTTCAAAGTGGCTTCCCCATCAGTGCACATTATGGTGATCTGTTATGAACAAAATTAAATGTTTTCTATTAAAAGTTTTGCTTTAAAGCGACTTTGGACAATTGCCCTGTACATTTTTTTAGAGCTGTCTTTCTTCAGTTTTTATATTTTAAATAGAGCACTGCATAGTCTCCACCATTTTTCTTTCATGTGTACAAAGCTGCACAGAAAACTGATGAATAATTTTTGTGAGAAGCTCTGGCATATCTATTATAAACAGAAAACCCGAAAGACCCTGGAGCATGACTTCATTCACCTGGGAAAAAGACCAAGGCAGCACTCTTATGCAGAGCTGCTGTTTTACAAAATCCCATTTCTTGCTGTATTAGTCAGTCCTATTCTGTAACTTTATAGGCTTACTGAAAATGGCCTTAATATTCCCATTTTCATGATGATGAAGTGATTAGTCTTCCCGAGAAAAAAGGGGCATTTCAAGACTAATTCCTCCTATTTAGGCCTGATTAAATTTACTATTTGCGCTGAAGGTTCTAACTAGCTGCCGTCAGGTTGATCGTGCTTTAAAATATGAATGATTCGATGCATGATTCTGGTTTATTAATGAATGTAGTGCATTCCTCATCTTCTCATTGATATAATGTACTAATGCAGTAAAATGTGATCTTCAGCCTAAGCATGTTAAGGACCCCAATCATCACTCCTAGAAAGTGAATCCTTTTAAAGGAAGTGCAGACTCAGCGAGCGTGACTAAATGCCTTTAAAAAAATTACAGTACAGTCAGTGGATGAGAATGAATCAATGTAAGATGCACAACAGCTTGGGCCTTGGTTTTTGATTATGTCTGTTGCATATGCACTTCTGCTTCTTTATTGTCAGTGAAATTTCTGTGCGAGTACAGAAAATCAGTAATATTGGCCGTATTTTAGCTTCTAATCTGATCTACAGTCACAGATCACTGATATTAAAGAGATCACCCAAAAATAAAAATTGTAATTTACCCTAATTTCATTTCAAACCTGTATAACTTACACTTAAAGAATAAATACTGATGAATGTTAAAAGTGATTTTTCTCCATTGTAAGGATATAAACTGAAGTGTCTATATTCAGATGTTCTTTTTTTAATAAATAAGGTGAGTAAATGATGGCAGAATTTCTTTTTTTGGGTGAACTCTAGCTTTCAAACAAAGCTATTGGAATCAGTATAAATCATTTACATTTTACATAGTAAATGTAATCTTTTTTGAAGTACAAAATTGTTTTTTATGACAGCAGGGGAAATAAATGATAATCCACAGCTAAGCTTTCTGGAATTCATTATCTTAATGCAGTCTGATATTTACCACAGTTCAGCAAATGACACTTCCGGAAATAACTCCACAAAGCAAAGAAATAAAAAGTTGCCTTCAAGGAGAAAATATTTCTATGCATGTTACAAATGATTTGCAGCCATATAAAACTGCTGAACACATTGTAAAATGCTTTCTTATGTAGACCAAGACTACGTAATTTAGTTAACAGAGCGGAATGCAAGTTACAAGGCCCAAGACTGAAGTTCTGAGCCCATTTTATTGGACATAGTTCTCATTAGAGCAGCTCTTTAAATGGCAATTTCCATGTGACCCAAATTGCTGGCAGTGTTGTACCAAAATGGCCCATTTGGATAGAAATTAATGAGAAGAGAAATGCAATAGCCATAGATTATCTGTCAGATGCTGGTTGCCAATCCATCATCATATTACATGAAATTTTAGTGCAGTGTTGAAATTTGAAGGTTAGCTTTAGGGGAAAAATATTATATTCCTGGTCACTTTATTAAAGCAGTTGGAGCATGTGGTGCACATGAATTGGGTGAGCTTTAGCCCCTGCCAGGCTTGACTGCTCACATTGCAACATGTTTCATTAGAGCTGACGTTCTTGCCAAATGGGTGTACCCTGAACTCTCAGACTCCAGTGCCATGATAAATTGTTACCATTTTCTTTGGTAGGTGAAGGGAGGACCACCTGATACGGGCTAACTCGGTTCCTTCAAACATGAATAACCTCACCGGCTACATATCCGCCTGGCTAAGTGGCATTTCAGTTAGAATTGCACATGGTGGTAAAGCGGGTATTTCTGTTCAATCGACTGCACTCCGCCAGGGTGTTTTGCTACATACTGAGCACACAAGAATCAATAGAAATTCAATTGGCATTAGATGGAGACTTGGGGCTGTGTATCTCCCATTTAAAACTGCAAAGTCCTACATTTGCTGCATGGGCGGGCATTAACCCCTGTCGCTGAATAAAAGAGAGCACTGCTGAGGAGAAAAGACAACTTGGATTATCACCAGAGAGTAAATCTGAAGAAAGTTTCTGAATTCTTGTGGATAAAGAAACATTGATCTCATATTGATTCCATAGTTTAGGCCAGCACTTTGTCCTTTGCCAGTGTTTTATGGGGTTTTTTTCTCCTTCATCCACTAATTGTACTCATAAAAGAAGATTAATGTTCAACGATGTCTATAATGTGTTCCAGCGGGACACTAAGTAATGCATACCATCTAAAGGTGCGGTCACATTTACCAATTTTGAGCATTTTTTTAAGAAATTGAATAATTTAATTTCAATTAATTGCTTGAGGGTTAAAGCTTTCCCTACACAGATTTTGCATTGGGTTCAAGTTGGTCACGTTGACTAAAGTCCCGTTCATACATAATTATAGTGATATTAATGACACTAGGGCTGAAGCTATTGAATATTTTAGTAATCGAGTATTCTACCGAAAATTCAATCGATTAATCGAGTAATCGGATAAGAACTAAATACTAAAGAGCAATACTAAATATACAAGAGAAAATAAGACAGATCTCTTAAAATGAACAAGTAATTTATTTCCTTTTGTTTTTTTTTTTCCAGGTTTGCAATCTGGCTTAGTTTACAAAAGTGAACTGCTATGATGACGTGTCATTTGCATTTTTGCATGTTTCTGGTTGCAATTATTATACAATGATGGATTGTTTCCATATAAATTCTTTTCTTCATAGAGCAGCTCATATCTGCGGCAGGCAGAATCGAGTGCTGTGTGAAGTTGTGGCAGTGAATCCGAAGGGACAAATACTTCAATAACACAGTGAAACAGGCGTTTTCTCCTCCTGAGTCTTTACCTAGTTATTGTGGCAAACAGTTGCTGCTGGTGCTCACAGCGGACTCCCATTGATAACGGAAATGTACCAGGGTTAAGATCCAAATAATACAGTTTTAAAAGAAAAGAAACGGGTGGAATCGGACCTAGCAACCGAACCAAGAGTGAAAACGACCTAATAGTTGCAGCATACTAAATGTCAGCATGTCCTTTCAGAGTCTTTTCCTTTAGTTTCAGTCCTTTGAGTTTAATTAATACTTAATAATTAGTACTGTGTCTAAATTTTCATTGTAGAGTTGTAGAGATGCCCGAGACAATGCTTAGTACCTCAAGTGACATCTAAATTAAGCTAACAAAACTGCCTTTTCACACAATTCTTATTTTAGCCAAGCATATCTATGGCCTTTGAGTGATGAACCCTTCGAATGTGTGAGGTTAACAGGTCTAGGGAGAGTCAGGCCCTCTTTATCCAGTTTAAAAATGCGATTTGCCTTCCAGGCACTGATGCATGGGCTGGTGGGTGAAAAGGTTAATTTCATTGCCCTGTTGGATTAAACAATTTTCAGATTTAATGGGGAGAGAGGACAAAAGGAAGCAAATGAAAACTTGACTTTTGGTGACCTTTAATGGACATGGGAGCCGGAGCCAGCCGCAGGACTTGCCCAACACTTCCAAAACGGCACCCACGGGTGGATTATTTTAAACTGGACCTGCTTTTTATATTTATAACTCTTTAATGTGTGTTATTCATGAAGGCAGGTTAGGTACTGTAACATGATGATCAACTGGAAGAATTGCAAAACTTAATTTATGGCTCTGATAAGAGGAGAGTTTTTAGAAAAGTTTAAGTTGAATTTACTGGTTATCTTTCATGGCTTCTGTGTTTAAAGGGGTCCTATTATGCTCTGTAACAAAGTCTTGATTTTGTTTTGGGGGTGTACTAGAACTAGGCTCTCATACTACTTCGAAAAACACATTATTTTTCACATAATTTACATTATTACAATACCTTTCTCCCCAGCCTGGCACAAATGGCTCGATTAGTTTCGGGTTTGATGAAGGGCTGTCTTCCGAAAAATGAAATGTGTGTGATTGGTTAGCTGTCCCTGTGCGTTGTGATTGGCGAACAGCTTAGATGGTGTTTCAGTACTGCCCCACCCCTTGCCAAAAAAAACAGCAAGTTCCGTCTGCTCCGGTATAGTTAAGGATGCCGTCAATATTGCCATATCAGTTTGAGCCGGATTTAGACCCCCGAGAATATTGAACAAGAGAATCGCGCAGTACCTTTGCACACACGGATATTGCCAGACATTTTCGAGTGGTAACGTTATTGTTTTTTTTTTTTTTTTGTGTTGTTTTTTTTTTTTGGCTTTGGTTGGTTTTAGATACTATGTCAACAACCGCTTAAACGCACTTCTTCTTCATCGTTGTCTTGTCTGATGCATTCAACCAAGCGTTCTAACCACGACCTTGCCCCTCACCACCCCGCAACCATTAGAATTTCTGTAGGCGGGAATTATTTTAATTATATTCTAATGGACCGCTTTGTGATATCACAAAGCCCAGAAACAAACGCTGTAGTCCAAACGAGCCGTACGTTGTAGTTCTTGAAAAGGGATTTTTTTTTAAACGACATATCTCGCTTTGTAGTGGACTTTGAGCTTTGTAACTTGTAGATCTTTTTTATGCCCAAACATACACACTACACACTGACTAAAATTACAAAAGTAAAAAAGCATAATAGGACCTCTTTAAGAGATTAGTGGATCTAATATGATGAAAGAAGAAACAAAAACGGTGATTCTTTGTCATTTATTTGTTTAAACTGTGATTGAGTTCATTTTAACAGCAGGGGAGATGAAATGATACTTCATGATACGGATCTTGTTTGAACTTATTTCTGTTCTCAGATATTCTCAAACAACACAGTGGCAAGAAGTTCAGTTTGTAATAATTCATAGCTGTGCTCGTGTCTGCTATCCCAGTTGGGTTCTGTCTTGGTCAGGGAAGTTCTGCAGTGTGAGTAATTTTCTTTTGTCCTGAAGGGCCACACAGAAGTCAACACAATATCCCACTGCGGCCATCATCTTGAAAATTTAAAATGTTGGAATTATTTATGCCGCCACAAACACTGATGGTTCTGAACATCCTCTTAATGAGGGGCAGTTAGAAGTTCAAAATATTAGAACCGAAGGATAAACATTTCATGAATCAACAGGCAATTAGAAACGAATGAAGACATTAAACGTACAATCCCAGAGTGTGAGTGCTGAACACATAAGAACGCGAAATATTTTTTGTGTCTCTCAAAGCTCAGTTGGTCGAGGATGAATTACTGTGGCTGACCTAATTTTCCCAAAGTATCTGAATCCGACTGTTGAATTGTGTTAATATGCTGAGCGATTAAGTAATTGCCCAGTTTCCATTGTTGCCTAATAATAGAAGTAAGAATGAAAATATTCTCGTCTTCAGTGTAGGACATTGTTTTGCCAAGATATGTCTGTTTTAATATGTTAGCAAGGAAAAAACAATGCTGCATGCAAATGATATGAGAGTATAGTTCAATAAGAGTGGATTTGGTATTTAATTAATATTTAATATAAAAACAATAGCTGTTTTTATAAAAAAAAACATTCTGTTCACATTTTATGTTTTTCGTGTGTATGTTTTGATGTGTACATTTATTTGTATCATTTAAAACAATTAATTGTAGTTCATTTTTAGTAGATAATAGTATACATAAACTAATTTTTATGTACTGCAAAAATTAATATTATTTTCTTTAAATAGATTTTATTAATAATAATTTTGGCTATTTATTGACCATAACATACAAATAATTATTTGCTAAATTATTGTTTATTATTATTTCTATACTATATAGTATTGTTAATATGTGAATAGCTTATAAATTATGTTATTTTTGGTTTAAGTTTTAGTAATTTTGTTATGCTCGTTTTTGTTTTTATTTAGGTTACATTTTTTAAGCTTTAGTGCTTATTGTATTTCAGTCAGTTTTAGTTGTTTTATGTTTTCCATTAAAAATATAAAATTAATTTCAGTTAACAAAAACGAAATAGTTTTAAAGGGGTGCCTTTATTGATTTTTGCGATTTCATTTTTTCCTTTCTCTTGGAGTGTTACAAGATCTTGGTGCATAAAGAAGATCTGTAAAGTTGCAAAGAATAAAGTCTGAAATCCAAAGAAATATTCTTTATAAAAGTTAAGTCAACCACGCCTACCTAAAACGGCTCGTTTTAACAAGCCCCCACATGTCTACGTCACTATGTGGGAAGATTTGCATAACGCCACCCAAATGTTCACGCAAAGAAAGAAGGCGTAACTTTAACCCTTTCACACGTGAGTTTAAAATATTCTAGCTGAGCCCCCAGCGTGAGTTTTTTTTTTAGGCCACCGTTATTTTAAAATGTATCGCCTTACTGTTTCCATGGTGACGCGTCATGCTTGTCATGTGACACTACGCAGCCACAATAGATCTGTATGACACATGGATCGCTTTTATTTAGTTTTTCCAGTTTTTTCAAAATATTCACAAACATGCTCACTATATTATGTATATAGATTCTGAAATATGTGCAATTAAATCTATTTGGTAGTTTAAACAATTTTATATCGACCGTGTTAGTTGATCGATACCGGGTGATGGGCGCCGCCATGTTAGTTCGCGCTGAATCCGAGCTGTAGGATTTACAACGCGCAAATTCATCCTCTCCTCCCGAAACACGTTAAAGTAAGTCTCTGGGGAACTGGGAGAAGAGTATAGTAAACTTTATAGTTACCTACACAATATGATATCAATAAAAACATTTATTTGTAAGGATCATTATTGCCGTTTCCACAGACATCGGCGTGTATTTTATAAACTGTAAACATATGGTTTTGCTAGTACTTATGTGTATTTAAACGTCTGAAACCTAAAATAAGTAGTATATGGTTGAAAACAATTAATATTTGCGATAATATGACAAGTGCTTAGCGCGTCTGATCTGGCTCCGTGCCAGGCAAAGCGCGAAAGCGGATGTAAATTCAGCAGTTGATGACGTGACGCACTGAAAGTTCTAATCACACCGGTGTGATCGTACGCTTCAGGGACCAGCAAAGACTGATCACACCGGTGTGATCATAAGCGTCAAAGGGTTCATTTTTGCTGGTTTTCCGACGCGACATGTGTGATGCTGTGTGTTTTGTTGTGAAAGCGGAACTACTTTGTTTGGCCTTCTAAAAGGGGACACAACTAGAAATCAGTGGTTAAGTTGTATTTACAACACTGTTCCAGAACAGTTCAACCCAAAATATTCAGATGTGTGCAAGACTTTTATGGAGGATGAGGCTGTTTCCTGAACCAGTAGCCTACAATGCATCTGTGGCACAAAGGCTGTTTAGTTAGGCAGTTCCAACTTTGCAAGGACAGTCTGGCAATTCTGACTCACAGCCTGTAAGTACGTTTTTTATATTGAAATAATTTGCCAATGATGATTCAAACACAAGTTTTGAGCAGCGTAGAGTAGTGCTTGTTGTTTGTAATTCCTCCGATCACAAATGCAGACTCTGGTTTAGGGTGACACAGCGCGATACGCAGCAACGTGGTAAAAAAGACATCAAGTAATTATGTCCCAAATGGATGCAACAAAGGCATCATTTGTTAAGGGGTTTATTGGTTTTGTCTCGTGCCGCGGGGGAAGATGGAATACAGTATGTAAGGGGCAGTAACTTTTCGTAACACGCTTGAGGCATTAGGCAATCAACAACGCAGCTGGATACCACAGCTTCCGTTGGATCCCCGAACACCTGAGAAGAGATGATGCCAACCACTCGGAGGACCTCAGATGATGCCAACTCTGAAACAACATACTGAACTACCAAATTTTGCTATAAGTTTTTGATTGCATCATATAATAATTGCTGTAATATTATTCATCGTCTGTTTTATTAAGTCTTAAATAGATTTTTCCGTACTGCTGGTTCGTCTGGTCAGAGCAGAACTGGACAACCACCCCGACCCCCCGACTGAGCCTGTTTTCTCCCAAGGTTTTTTCTCCATTCGTCACCGATGGAGGTTTGGTTCCTTGCCGCCTGTCGCCTCTGGCTTGCTTAGTTGGGGAACTTCATTTCCAGCTTAGGTTGACATGATTGCAAAGATATATTTAAACTGAGCTGGATGTTGACAACACTGAATTCAATGAAGAACTGTCTTTCATGCCAATGAGGGGTTCGATAGTCACCTTTGCATTATTGACACACTATTTTTTTAATTAATGCTGTTCAGTTGCTTTGTTACAATCTGTATTGTTAAAAGCGCTATCTAAATAAAGGTGACTTGACTGACTGATGGATAGCGGGCCAATCACGAGCAGCACCTTGCGTTTTTTTCAGAACGATGAGCTTTGTAAAAATCGGCGCTTTTCAGAAAGGCGGGCCATAGAGGAGAAACAATAATGTACATATCTGGAAAATAATGTGTTTTTTAAATCTTAAACCACATAAACACATTTCATCACACCAAATACACAAAATAATGTTTTTTTTTAGCAACGTCATATGACCCCTTTAACAATAACAACACCACTATGGACAATTTTGTTTAATTTTGTGCTATCTGAAATCCTGAAGCAAAACCGCTCAAGAACAACTGGTGTAAGTAATGCCACACTTACTCAAATCTTGTGGTGCTCAGATGTGCCCATGATGATAGTCATAGCAGTCATTCAGTGTAATATTTTGTGTAATGGGGCTTTGCTATTAATGTATATCAGTGTCTGAATCTGGGAGGTCTTGCATTA
>JADLZN010009313.1:0-25215 GCA_018155175.1 Sinocyclocheilus anophthalmus | reverse complement strand
AAAAAAGGGAAAACATTTTCTCTCTCTCTCTCACTACAATTCCTTTCCCCTCTAGTCCCCTCATCAAGGAACTCCCTTAACTCCCCTTTAAAACACGTGCCCTAACGAGGCGTTGTTACTCCCCGTTTCACCGAAAACTTTTCTGTGAATAGTCTACGGAATTTGATAACAAGTGTCTATCCCACCAACCAAATCAGCGTATGAGCTACACAAAAAATATATCACCTACATCTCACACGCACCGGCGCGCCAGTCTATCCTGCCATCAAATGTTTCTGGATCAATGTTCCCGAGGTCTCGATCCGCCAATTGGATTATTTTAGCATTGTACACCTTGCCGACGCGAGTATAAGGCCGAACCGAATCTCTCCTGGCCCCTTTTCAAAACATCATTCTTCGCTTTCGTCCTCGATCCAGAACTGGAAGAAAGGATCAAGGAGGAAGGAACGCAACTTATTGATTTGACTCCTGTTCATACAGCTCTAGAAGCTACTGCTCGCCTTCCGCCCACTGGCGCGCCAATCATTCTGTCTTGTTCTGCTGCTGACACAGCGCTGTGCGTTTCTACTATTGTATGATATGTTGTGACTCTGACACTTGCCTTCATCCTCCACAAGCGAGTGAACGCCGTTTAAGAGTCTTTCAACAAATGCACGTCCGGTGTCCTGCGCATGTTCCGACGTGATAAAACAGACCAAGAACCTGAGAACTCAACAAACCTAATTGAGATTACGCCTATACCGCCTCGTCAAACCTCTGACAATTAGAGCAATCCAAAATGACACCATAATGATACAAGTAATTCTAAAATAATGCACCCCTATGTCGTCTCAAGTTTAGAACCTGATCATTCCCAAATTACCCAAGTCCTGCACCAGGATTCAGTCAGTGATGGAGATGTTGTTTGTGTCTTGTGTGTGTCTGTTCTCTCTGCCTCTTGTTCCAGTGCCTGCTGACGTTCGCAATAGGAATATCGCCGCGCAAAAGGGGGATGTGTAGGATCTGTCTCACAACAGACCCACCTACATGATGGAGACACACATCAAACCAGCACATTCCATGGAAGGTTGTTGAGGTTCGTTTCTCCAGCCATCTGTAGTCGTAAAACTCATGCTCCATCGAGTAAGGTGAAAGCATTCCCTGGACTGTTTGGCTATATCTCAAGATAAGCTAAAAAGGACAGTACTTTAACGGTGCTTAAAATGGTTTTACGGGCTTGCAAAGAGCAGATAGAAATACCCTCATGACCAGTGGACGCATAAATTGCTAAAATCCGATCAACAAAAGAAACAATTTTATGGCTCCCTGTCCAGCAGGAGACTTTCCAGGAAATGTCCAGTGCTGACCTGATAGTGACCGGAGAACTCGACACTTTTCCCCCGCATTCCAAGGAAAGAGACAAGATGTCGTTTGACAATCGTTTGCTAATAATTGAAAGTATAAAATGATCAGAGCATAGAATTACAAATAGTAGGTTGTTTGTTGTATATATATATGCTTGACGTGTTTCATGTAATCGGTGCAACTTTAACCAGTGTTTATTACCCCTTTTTAGAAAATTAGGATATTAAAATGTGTGTAATATGTGATGTTTAATCTTGAACGAATGAAAACCAGAAATGCAGAAAGTTGAAATGAAGTAGACTTTAATAGTATGTACAACATTTGCATTTAAGAGACTTTATAGACGTATCAACATATTATTATAGGTGGCCTCATATAAATGAGAGTCTCTGGTTAATGTATGCACACTCCGCCCCTTAAGAAGTCGATTGGAAGCAAGCGTCAGGGGACGGACTTATGCCACAGAGAAAAACCCGAATGCAGAACAGAATCCATGGGTTTTTGTTAGCTAGCTGGCTTGCAACTTCTCCGGCTCTTGCTGGTCGCTGTGTTAGAGCACCTGCATGCGTGCTCACATTTACCATCAAAAGCGACCAGCAAACTAAACTCAACACTTCAGTGATACTTCGTTGAAATCGTCAACAAACTTGAAAGTCTTGCACACTGAGACTCTCAGCAGATTGCTTGCGCCTCTGCGTCATCACAACTCACGAGGGGTTTCCCAAAGGACGTCATCCTGACGTCACCGACCCGTCAGTGAGGGGTTTCCCTCAAAGACCTCCAGGAAGCCCGCAGCAACCGCGGAGTCAACTCAGCTGTCAACCAGCGGAACGCAAGTAAACAACATTTTCTATGATCTGCTGAACGGGTGAATTTAGATTTGTTGCTCTGTGAATTCTTAAGGTGAATTACCATCACTCGTGAAAACGAGGTAGAACTATAAAACTCAGAACTCCGTTAACAGACTTGCCTTCCTCTGAACTGTATGTTTGTGTGTTTTAGCTTAAGTTTATGTGATCTAGAATAGCCAATAAATTTCATGTTTCATTTATAAGAAAGCAATTGTCTGGTGTCAGATAATTTTGTGTCAACTCTATTGCCAAAAGATCCTTGCTTGTTACCTTAGCTCGTAGCTTACTTATAATAATTACCTCTGTTAAGAGCTCACAAGTAATCATAACTGTATTTCACCCGTGGCCAGGGAGAATACAAAATTTACATATTCAATTGGTAATATACACTGACATCAACTTCTCGCTGGCCGAGTAATGATAAAAGTATAAACTATTGAAAGTCAAAGTCAGTTTTTATCAGGTGGACCTCGAATTCTCAGATCGAGTTCTTTTAAAACCTGAGCTAGAAATAAACCTGAATGAATTAATAATGATTAATTCCCTTACAACTAAGTAAATTATTACAAATACTACATACAGAATTCAAAGCAGGAATCTGATCAATGATAGAAAAATAATTATTATATAACGTATATATATATAATATATATACATTTTTTATTATTTATAACATATATAATATATATAATTATATATATATATATAATATATAGATGTTGGACCTTTTAAATAGCAGATTGATTTATAAATTAAATTGAAATTCAACTTAAGTCTTGTTTATTTAAATGTATTTATTTAACTGTATGGTGTAAATTGAATCTGCTATAAACAGCCTGATATACATTGGGGCTTTTCAGCTAAATTTAAATAGTAAAACTAGAGTAAAAAACTAAAAAAAACTAGTTAAAAGCACAAAACAATGCAGATATAAAAACCATTAAAGTAAAAATAGGCATCCGAGCTAAATAATTGTAAAGTCTTTGAACATTGAATTATTCTAAGTTATTTTG
This sequence comes from Sinocyclocheilus anophthalmus, assembly GCA_018155175.1. Classification (NCBI taxonomy): domain Eukaryota; kingdom Metazoa; phylum Chordata; class Actinopteri; order Cypriniformes; family Cyprinidae; genus Sinocyclocheilus; species Sinocyclocheilus anophthalmus. The sequence goes on along the minus strand of JADLZN010009313.1, from coordinate 22,007 downwards.
TATAGAATTAAATCAATCTTTGAATTCCATGAGCATACATTCAGTATTTTGTGAACCTTAAATATCTACATTCTCTAAAAAATATTCATAAAGAGTTAATTATTTAAATTTCCGTGTGTTATGTTGTGCATGCATAAGTAAAATTATTTTAATTTTAAATATGTTAATAATCTAATATCAAATGGCATCATGTCCATATTTAGTTAAAATGAGTAATCTTACAAATGAAGTTGAGTGGCAGACCTGTCTATTTCTAAAGGGAACTTCCCGCGGCTCAGTCATGTCTGTTTGTGTACCGTTTGCATTTGTAATATACACTCACCAAGGCCTGTCCTTGAGCTCTCGGCCTCATGGGAGACAGGACAAAATAAAGGCAAAGCTGAAAGCTCAGCAACCAGGATGACCTCTTGACTGACTGACACACTCCACAGCATACTGTCACCAGCACCTTCCATCCCTTTAAAAACTATCGCTGTGTGTGTGTGTGTGTGTGTGAGAGAGAGCGAGAGAGAGAGAGAGAGAGAATGAATGCAAGACATGTCCTGCATAGCAGAACTGCAGACTAGACATGGGAGTTTATGGGATGGAAATTAATGATTCTTGTAACAATTCGTATCACTTTTTAGATTATTAAAAGTCCTACACCTTTCTAGAGTTTTATTTCAGGTTTTGATGTCCTTAAGAATATATATTTGCGGTATAAGTACCAAAAACCATCTCAATATATTTTTACAGCTCCTCTCTCAGGAGCTCTGCTGAGTACAGGTCAATTTTGGTTTGTCTAAATAATATTCATGAGCCTCTCTTCTGATCGGCCTGTTGTTTTTTTGAGTGACGCACAGCCAGGCCAACCACAGGTAACTAGGGTCAGCCGACGTCATAGCGCTAGCTGGAGGCAGCAAAACAAATGGGAAACTGGAGGCGGCCCATTCAAACCAGCGCAGATTCGGCTACATAAGGAGCTTAAAATATTATCTTGTGATGTTGGGTGCCAGAATCTACATAATACAGTCTCAAATTAGAAATTTGATCACATATCTGCTGCCACTGCCAGACAAAAAACCAACAACAGCTGTGGTTAAATGAGATAAAACGAGCAGACTGGACAAAAACGATCGTCAAAAATGCTCACGTTCGCAGCGCACACTTCTTATCAGAAAAGGTTCAATAAAGTATTGGTCTACAGATTTCTTGCCATATGTCTATGTTTCTTGCATCTCACGACTATGTCGTGTATGAAATAATGTCTGTGTGCATGTGTGTAAAACAACAAAATGACGATTTATATATAATCATTTGTAATTGTATATACATTGTTGTGATTAATTGTGGCTGGAACAATAATGTACAGACACGGTGAGTTTGTCTTTACTATACACGTTATATGTGATCCACCTCTTAGTAACAATCCTGTCAGATCGTCCATGCTTTGAGTGTAACATTACAGGTCGGCCGATCTGATTTAGTGGTTAAAGTTAACCTTTTCGACATGTTTCCGTGTTGTCCTTGCTCAGCAAAAGCATGGACGCGATGTTGTCTGGGGGTTTGGCAAAAGGAGAGTGGGACGGTGGGCGGTGCTCGGGGTGGTGACTGAAGGCGGTGTGTGTTGACTGTGTGTGTGTTTGGGTAGCTGTTTAATGGTGTCGGACGTCAACCGGGGGAACGGAGGCACCCCGGTTTTCTTGAAAAAATAGCTAGAACTTTAAGCAGGCTGTGGGAATTTTACTGGAGGGAGGGTTCTTTGACTGTTGGGTGAACGAGATGGTAGTGTGTAAATGAGCTCTTTTCGCAAGTGACCGAGTTCTAGCAACTCCGAGGATCGTACGGAGAGGGGGTTAGAAAAAAAAGGCCCGGAAAAAATTGCGGGTTTGGGGACAAAATGGAGGCCCTAAAAATTCACGAAAAATTACGATTGCTGTCTTAAGCCAGAGAACGAGAGGGGGGTTAGAAGAGCAACACACAGACTAAGACATCAAGGCTATGTTCGGACAGCGCCGAGTCCGAGGACATTTCGTTGATGATAATGATATGTAGCAAAACAAAACTTTGGGGAGCCAAACAAGTAGTTGTAGAGCCCAAGGCAAACAAGAAAAAACGACCAAAATCTATAAAATATATTGAGAAATTACGTTAGCTAAGACAGTAAATGGGGGATGCAGCTTACCCAAGACCCCTCCAGTTGAAGGCGTAAGCAAATGTGATGAGACGATAACTAGAAGTCCAAGAAAGGATAGAAAACTAGAAAGTTGAGATATCCCTCACGACCACACAATACGCAGCCACTGACAGAGGCGATAGCGCCGCGGGGGGACGGACCCACCAAGTAGTGCGCGGTCACAAGTGAAGCACACACGCATTACGCACAATGCTCAGCGTCACTACTACAGCGCGAAGAAAAGTTACCTTCTGCGTGGGCGGGGAACAAGGGGCGCGGGAGCAAAGCTTCCACACATGGAGGTAGAGTGTGGGGGGGACGATGGTTTAGAAACCAGGAGCCCCGGGGGAGGTGGTGGGGCGGGACTCTGAACGTGTTATAAAGAAGCGCGGGGGAGTGTGAGACGTGAGGGCGGGGCAACTGGTACAGATCTGCGCAGGCCCAAAACGGGAACACGCAAGAAAAGGAAAAGGGAAATTGCATCATAGACCCCAGTAAAACCGTGAAGCAACGGAATAAACTGAAGAGGAAAGCGAACAGAAGGCAGTAAGCATGGCCAAAGAACAGCAGGTCGAAAGTATAGACAACAACATAAAACCATATCATTAAGAGTGCTGACACAGGCGCGGCACAAGCCGCGGCACGAAGCGCAATCGGCCGCAAGCAAGCGGAAAGCTGCAATTGAGGATGAAGCAATAACACGTCCAGTGTTGGACAACCACCGGAGCACGCGCTGAGGGGAGGGGACGGGTGGAGACCCCACTAGGGCGGGGTGTCGCAATCAGATCCACGGAGACGCGACCAAGCTGAACCAGCAGGGGAGGTCCTGAGGGGGCGGCAGACAACAAAAGAAGCCCGCGCGGTGGATGGGAGAAGGCCGAGCCGGTGAGAAATAAAGGGAAAGTATGGAAAAGAGGGAGTGGGGTGGTGGGGAAACAAGCAGTACACAGGCCGAGAACTTGGGCCACCCTAGAAACACAGCAAGCCTAAAAAAACAGTCACCCACCCCGGAATAGAGATGGCAAAACACAGGACAAAATGCGCGGGAAAAAATCACACTAAAAAGAGAGTTGAAAAGAATGGGAGACAGGTGGGCCATGTTGGAACGGGGAAAGAAGGGGAAAATAGTATTATAGGGTTTAAACCAGGTGGGACGTCGGCGAGGGTGGCCGCAGTAGACCGGGCAAAAGGACGGGCACGGTCACGTGGTTGGGCAACCATGGTGAGTGAGGCGACGGGCGGCAGCAGGCAGAATCAGAACTACGGTGTTCATGGGGCTGGCAGGTGTTCTCGGGCAGCTAATCGGAGCGAAGGGAGAATACAGGTTCGGCCACGCAGTAACGAATGGAGAATCAAGAAAATCTGGGGGCAGGTAACAAAAAGGAACTAATTGAGAAGAAACCGCGTTGGAACGCCGCGGAGTCGGGGAAGGTCGCCAGGCATCACAGCGCAACACGCGCAATGAGCCGGTGGGAACGGACCTATATCTCGGGCACCAACGAGCGGCAAGTTTGGGGGGCAAATGAACGTGCCGACGTGTGCGGAATAATCGTGTAATTAGCAAATGGAGGCCAACGGGGGATAAGAAATAGGCCCCGCGCGGGAAGCGCCAGCAGGAGAGGCCAGCGAGAGGGAAAGGACGAGCTTCATCGCTCGGAGGTGCCCCCGGGGCGGGGCGGAGGCAGGGCTGTGGGGGCCGCAGGGCGTTCTCCCGGCCCGCTACAGCCGGAAGGCGCAAAGCGGAAGGTGGGTTACAAGCGGGGGGGGGGCCAGGGAATGAAGACAGACCGCACGGGAAGGAACGGCTGAAGGGCACGGCGCACAGTGGGGTCCCAAGAGCAAACTGTGAGAGGAGTAACAGCACAGGGACAAAAGAGAGGGGAGCATTCATCAGGAGAGGTAGGCTGGGCCCCGGCAACGGGGGGGGGGGAGGGATGATCAGGCCTCACCAGGGGGGCAGCGGGGCGCGCACGGACAACGGGAAAAAAGGAGGGGGAGACATTGGAGCGAAGCAAAGCCACCCTGACGCGGAAAGGGAACAGCTACGCAGGGACTGGGAGGGGGCACCAACAAAGGCACCAGGGGAGAGAGGCACACGGGGAAAGGGGGACCGCGAGGGACAGGTGCAACCGGGAAAGCAAGCCGCCAGATGGCAAAGCACAGAGGGATAGAGAGAGAGAGAGGAAGATATAGAGAGAGAGAGCAGAGAGGACAGAGATATGAGCATCGGGGCGGGATGGAACCGAACGCGCGCGCACCCGCAACGACGCGCGGCGAGGGGCAGCGTCGGCGCCGCCCCCGAACATTAAAGCGCTGGAGGCAAACAGGGTACGGGGAACGGGCGCTCCCCGCGGACAGATGGGGGGGGAGACACCATCATGCCCCTGGGGGCGGCAGGCAAGCCCGGCCACGCCGTTGCTGCACCGGGGCGGGCGGATGGGCCCGCCGGGCGAACAGCGGGCTAAACTCAGGCGGGCGGAAAGGGTGTGGCGCAAACCAAAAAATCCCACTGACCTTACTATTGCTACGCACGACCGCCGTCCTTCCGGCGAAGTCCCCACGGCGAAAGGACAGACTATCATAACAAACGGACATTCGGCCGAAGCGCGCATGCGCTTGAAAACATTGCCGGGCGCATGTGGCCGCCGACCCGACGGAGACTTTGCCACGGCACTTCAGGAATAAAGGAAAACCAGCAGGAGGCACAAAGTTGTCGCACCACGCACAGCAGTCAAGCACAGCTGACCAGCAACATACACGTCGTTCACTCCTTCGGGGCACGCGCGGAGCAGAGGCCTCCAAAACGCAGCCGGCTAATCATCCTGCGACGGGGCCGCAGGGTGGATCAGAAGGCCACGCAGCTGCCTTCAAGGCAATCGTGCGCCAGCAGTGGGGAACACATCCACGCACTCACATCTAAAGCACAGCCCGGCCACCGGGTGGGGGCCCGCACAGGGAGACAGCGCGGAGAACCCCACGACGTAAGAGAAACCCTGAAGCCAGGTCGGGAGGACGACAGACGAGGGTGCCCGGCGGGGCTGCCGTTCAAGGGCGGGCGATGAACACAGGAATGGGCGGTTGTCCACCAGAGTCTCTGGCCTTTCGCACCTGGGAACAACCGCCTCAACAGCAAACCAGGCTGGTGCCGAGGGAACAGTCAAAGCGAACTGCCTGGCGCGCAGGGGACGGAAGCCCGAAGACTGGCAAGTGGAGGCCAAGCGGCAAGAGGAGCGTGCGGAGGCGGGCGGGCGGTTGACACGGTAAGTAACCAACCACCAGATCCGCCTGTCCAACCCTAGTGCACAGGCATCTCAGGAGAGAAATCCGCACGCCAGTGTTTGGATCGACCTCTCAAGAGGTCCGTCAAGTGAGCTGTGGAGAAAACATCAATCGCGAGATGGTAGAGAGAGTGGCCAAGTCACAACAAAATCGAACTACTGGGGTGCCACAATAGGCGCAGGGCTGGACACCTTCTCGGCGCGGTATGACTGGCACTCACTAGGTTAGGTGCGTCAAAACAGGGCGTTTTCAAATCACTGCTTGCGGGATGAAACTCAACTCGACCTCCTCATTACCATCTGAGGAATCCGACGAGAGGTCCTCGCATCTCGGGCTGTGTGCTACAGACATATTCGTGCTGGTGAAGGACCCTCACCGCAACGCAACCATTGCCAAGGGCAGAACGCTGGTGGTTCCAGAAAACCCTTCGTTTCATCACGATTCACCAGCCCAATTAGGGCGCATCAACCCATAACTCCTTCCAAAACAACCGAAACCTTGGAGTTGACTGGATGATCAGCGACTTCTCAGACCAAATTGCGAACAGCCGGAAGGGCCGTGCAAGATATGCTTGTCATGTCAAGCGGATCAGACGATCAGGGCCCTTTCTTTCGGACATGCGGCACACTTCCTATTTCAAGGCTCTTTTTCCCGATAATCTGTCCAGCTGGACTAGTTCCAGCTGCTCTTGGGCGGTCCTCCAGCCATTCTATCAAACCTTTACAATGAATCCGAGCCGGCTGCAGCAAGAGTAATTTTTAATGAGCCAAGAATAGCATGTCAACAGCCTAAACTGTTTTATTCAAAGGGCACTGGGTACCAATGACTGCTCACTAAAGTCTGCACCCCTTTACCTAAAAGCCAGTACCAAGCGGATGTTCCTCTAGAAGCTGCGTTCTGGCAGTAACAGTGGCTTTAAGATGTCTGCCCTTCCCAAAAGAGGCACAACCCACTTTCACGGACTTTTTAAATTCACATGTTTGCCCATCCCTGGTGGAATGACCTGCCACTCAATCCGAGAGCCTTTGCCATCTTCAAGATGAGCTAAAACACATATCTGGCATCTTTTTGGCTTGGTGGTACGCTAGCCTCGTCCCTATTCTAAAGCTCATTCAACAATAATATAAATTTTGGTCAGACGGGGCACTCTATTGCATACTACTAGGGCTTTGTTTTCTATAAAAAAAAAAACCGAACCTAGCTTTTTCTACTTGTTGAGTATTCTAACTATTGTTTTCTTTTGCATAGTAGATACACTTGGCAACAGCAAAATCTGTAACCTAGCTTAGTCTATTCTTTTCTATTTCTAAAAAAAAAGTCGTTTTGGTTTTATTGTGTGTTATATATAAAACAACACCTTGCTACTGCCGGTAGGCACACTGAGACTGTTATAGCAGATTGCATAGTCAATTTGCGCTTTTGTTTGCTTTATATTCAATCATCTCGTAAATGATATTATATATAACACACATCACACCCACTGGAACTCTCACACACCACATATTTATTTATTTATTTTATTTTATTATAAATTGTGTTTGTTAACGGTGTTAGCTTTCATTTTAGCAATCGATTGAAAGATAAAGGATAGTGTGTTTATTTTGTTGGGGTTAATGCACAATCAGGCAAATTAAGTTGTATGTATGTGGGTCTAAAGGATAAACAAATAATAACGGCAGTCAAACGCAAAACACAGAAAAACAAAATCTTACATTAACACTCTACCAACCCTCATAAATCATAAACTCATCAGCACACGGGGATGTGAATTGAAAAAAGTCATTCTTGCCTCCTCCCGATCTTAATTACTCCAGATAAGTTATGAGTTTCCTCCATACATTCTCAGTACTTCTCTCGACGATAGTCTCAAAAGTCATCACGTACAATTCACCATCATTATGGGCGGCTTGTCCCCGGAGTCTAACCTGTGCATGATTATGTCCACACCCGCACCATTTAAGAAGAAGCTCCAACCAATTCATTATCCGCGGCGCCGGGTTTATGCTATTGACTTTTGCCTCTTGACTTCAAAGGGGCCCTGTGCATCCACTGCAGAGCATGATAGCAGTGTAGGGTAATGGCCATAGGGAATCAGATAAACCATTCAAGTCAGCCAGCATGTGTGCCTTCAGATGGCCTTTTGTGGTGACTATTGGTGTGGCTATTCATTCTGCATGTATTTTTATTCAGTATGCATCATCTAAATTGGTGCATTTTTGGTGTTGCCTCGATTTGTACCCTTTTGTGCCATGTTCATTGTTGGATATCTGCAGACCAGGGCTTTGCCTTTTTGCCGTTATTGAATTGAGTTCAGGTAGCAAATAGGATTTGAAGTGTATAATCGGAAGTTCGGATTGAAGTGCGATTTGAATGTGAATAGAAACGCCAAGGTCATTGATTCAATTCCAAGGAAAAGCAAGAACTGATAAAATGTGTGCCTTTGATTCAATGTAAGTTGCTTTGGATAGAAGCATCTGCCAAATGCGGAAAAGGAAGTGTAAGGAATTAATAATACAATGTATAGAACCGTTTTAACTACAAAAGCAAAGCCTGTCAAACCTTGAATCTTAGCTGGATGGATTGATAGTTCCAAGGTGAAAAAAAAAAATTTCCTAGAATGCACTGAATTCGGTGAATATATTTGAATTGTAATTCAGTCAATTCCTGAAAACCATTTCTTCATTCTGGCGCGGTTTTGTCCTACCCTGTTGGAGACAAAATCTTCAACTCTTCTCATATGTTTATGTTTAATATATTTACAAATTATAAATTCTACTCGTATTTTTATTATTATATTTATAGATTTTTTTAATTGTGGCAATATTCATTAATGAGCTTCGCATTTGCAACATACATTTTTTTTTTATTTTTATTTTTTTATTATTATAGCCATAAAATATAAATTGGTATAGGTTTAGAGACAGACTTTCACAAAGACTATTTCTTTGTTACTTAGACTTGTAGAAGTTTTCCAAACTTCAAACGCAGTGCAAAACACCCTTGCAATATTAATGAAAGCTATAACGGAGGCGATTATTTCTTTTTATCAGCCGAGCCTTTGTAGCGTCACTCTTTTCACCATATAGCAGTACCTACAACCCCACTAGTTTTAATGACCACCAACAAAGGGGAAAGTCCGCAGCAGAGGACAAACCACAGAGGAGGTAAAACGAGATGAAAAAAGATGGCAAATGGACAGAGCCCTTGCTCCTCTGTGTTTGCATATTTATACCGACTCCTGGGTGACATGACTGCCGCTGTGTTCATGTTTGTCCAGGAGAAGGATATAAATTAGCTGCTTGTTGCCGTGTCAAGCGTGGCGTGTCCTTGACGTGACGGACCCCCACCCCCCCCCCCAGCGTGACGCCTGCAGAGAGGCGAGCAGTTGTGATGCGGGGTTGGTGAAGAAGAGGAGGAGGAGGAATTTGATAATACTTGTGCTCTACCTCGCTACCGATCTCAAAGGTGAAGAAGGGAAACAAAGTCACGCTGTCCTTCCTGTCACTTCGGTCCCCAACCAAAATTACTTTTCTCTGTCATCGCAGATACCCTTCAACGGTTTCCATTTCAGACGCCCACAGCTCGCCAGCTCCAGAAGCTCTTTGAATCACAGCGCGGATGATCCTGTTCCTTTCTCTTACGTTTCCTTCATCATAAAGCTGAAGCCCGTTCAGTTGTTTTGACACAAATCAATATGTTCATCGGGAACATGCCAAAGTTATTTGCCTACATGTTATGCAACGTGGAGAAATATTGCCTTCTTTTGGTGGATCTGCACTGACCTCCTCCCACAAAGTGAGAAGAATGATTTTTAACAGCACATTGCAGAATATCTGATGTGTGAACAAGCTTTAATAACGAAGCTTTAAAAGACAACGTGGCCGTGTTTCCTTGTCCTCCTCCTTCGGTATAAAAAGCACAGGAGAAGCAGAGTGAAACTGATTCTTTGCCAAAACTCTCATTCAAACATCAATGACGCACAACAAAACGTGTAAGCTGCTCCGATATTATGGTGCAGAGCTCATGACGACTAATTGAGCAGTCACAAGTAATAGGATGGATGGAAGATGGAAATGCATTTGCAGATTTAGCTGAATAAACCTTTTTCAAAGTTTACGTACAAAATACTGAACTTTTGTCAGCATGCAAAGTCATTTCATGTTGAGCTGCAGAGGACAGACGTTGTTATTGTCCAAAGCATTTTTGACCTCTGTTTAACATCTATAAAAATGCCAAGAATTAGGTAAAGAGTATTCACATTTATAAATTTTTTAAAAGGTATAAGGCAGGCAAACCATTGTTGTGCAAGCTATTTTGGGCTATATTGTTTACATAACATGTCTTCTTTCAGAATAGTAGGAATAAAACATCCATAATACACATTTGTGTTTATTTTATTACACTTTTTATTTGCATCTGTAGACATATTTTTAAAGATCGTTTTCTTCTTTTCCCTTTTCTTCCTTTAACTGTATGTTAACAAGAATGAACCAAGAGTTTGAACCTGGCTTTATCCAGTTCTATTCTGGAAATGTGTGCAAATTTGTGCATAATCAATTATGTTGTGTTGCATTTACATCAGAAGTCAGATGTTGGAGCTGGCAATGATGTCACACGTGAGTTGACCGTGTTCCAGTACACAAGTTGAAAAAAAAAAGAAGATAAATGTGTCCATTGGTAGCAATAACAGTGATTAAAAAACACACAATAAAACTGTATTTTACATAGCAGAAATATCACGCCCATAGATGTTAGATAGTACTGTGCGCACACCACTGAATTTATTGAGACACTTGGAATTTCCAACTTCCGAGTATATTCCATATGGAATTCACGATTTGATAATGCCTCAAGATTTAAACATAACATTTTTAAAAACTTGTAATAGGCCTACAACACAATTGTCTTAATGTACTGTGATTAATCAACTAGGTAAAGTATGGCGATATCGATTAGGCCTGTATTTGAGTCCTTAATACGGTTAAGTTCCGTTCACCCCCGCTGTGTGAACAGAACCGGACTCGACAACTAATCATCTGTCACATCATAGTACAGTGCAAGAGAGCTGCTCTACTGCATAAACACATGTCTATCGTGTGTTGCGGGTTTTCATGAATGGTTTCTGGAACTTACAGAAATGCAGATATGAGCTGTGCGTCATCTGAAGGTTCAGGTGTCTGCTCACGTCAGATTTGCATTGCACGCGCAACTCAAATGCTCCGCTCTCCACCCAAACATAAAAGCTGCTGAACGCTGGAGAATTGCGGATGAACCAAAACACATTCACTCCCAACTCGTCACATATTGCGCTTGGTCAGGACCCTTTGGCGTCACTTTTTGACACACAGGGTACTCCTTTAGCATAATTTTTCGATGTGCAGGGTCCTCCATTGCTTTAATTAAGAAACCCTTGACGTCAATATGCCGACACGAAGGCCACTGGGATTTTAATCGTCATGATTAAATTGCCCCTAAACCTATCATTTGTCAATAAAACACAAGATACAACAGACAAATAAAACTACAGTCATAATTTATTCAAAAAGTATTAATATTCCAAGTCTCCCGAGGCAAAACGACTGATTTGTGAGAGGAATACATGTGATTGCCGTCTCTGTCCGCCGTAAAGCTCATCCTGTGTGCAGCAGTCTGTGCGCAAATTCAAAAAATGCCGCCAGAAGAAGCCTTACGTCAGCCTTAGTTCTTCTTCTTTTTTTCTTGGCTTTTGCAACTTGTAATTATTGCATATTGCCACCTACTGTACAGGAGTGTGTAGAGGGACTTAATAGAGGGAGTGCGTTTGTGTGTAGAGGGTGTTTAGAGGGGCAGATACTTTCCTTAGGTCCAAAAAAGGGTACCTGTCAGCCTTAGCCTTAGTTTTGTGAAAGGGACTCTTGTGTGTCTCGTGACCGATTGCATCTTGCTATGGGAGTATCTTTTTGAATGAGATGTGAGTGCATTAACGGAGAGGCCGTGATCATTTTCAGCGATTAAAACCTTATGTTTCACTCTCTTCTTTGCATAAAGATATCGTTTGCCTTCAGAAGACTTTGAATGCAACACAACTTGTTTGTAATGCTTTTATGCAGCTTTTTGTTATAGTCAGTTTTTGCAATAAATACCTGTGACTGTACTTATATTTGCCTGTTATGTATTTTATATTGTTCAGAAGTAGGTAAGTTTAGGTTAGGGGTGGGGTTATGTGCTCCAATGAAAGTATGAATTTGATTTCTATTTTTTACAAATGCCTGCAAACCTTTAAATTACAACTGAAAACAATGGAGGACCCTGCACGTCGAAAAGTGACGCTAAAGGGGTACCTTGAGCATCAAAAAGCACGTCAAGGGCTCCTGACCAAGCGTCAATATGTGATGAGTTGGGAGTGAGAATGTATTGGATGAACTTGTGGCTCGATTGGGCTTTTGTCGTGTCAAAAGTTTATAAGACTTTTCAGTTTTAGGGACATTGCCATAATTTATTTTTTAATGTAACATAAATAATTTTGAAAGTGTGTTCTGTCAAAATATCCCGACCTGTACCTTGGCCTAACCAATGGCAGACGGGTGAGTGTTCTCCCTTAAAAGCAGTCATTATTTTTACAGTTAGGTGACGTTAGTGGCACAGCAATTATACACTTTGCCTTTTTACTTCAGGGGAACAACCAAGCATTTTGTAGTTTGGCAAAAGTAGGTAAGAAGCAAGTTTTTGTAGGCAGTGTTGTCACCATGGTGATTTGCTTCCCTCCAGACAGCAGCAATAATGCTGCTCAAGTTTGGCCCGTTCCACTAATGCTGTAAATCAAAACAAACACAGTCCTGACCTGACCAGGCGCAAAGGTTCCGTTCCCGAGTGACATTTGTTGAAGTTTTCACTCACACCACAAAAATTTTTTTTTTTTTTTTTTTTCCAGTTCAATAGGGAGCTCTGCTCCGGAGCGATGCACACTGACAGCCAAGGACAGGATTGAAGCCCCAGCATCTGTGGGCCTCCTGCGGACAGGGAGATGAAGACAGGCGGGGGCCCCCTGGCAACCCCCGCCCTGAGCTTATTCCTGACTCCAACAAAAGCAACCCGAAAAGGGATAATCAAGCTGTCACCTGAACGCCGTGGCACTGAATACCAACCTTTAATCATTCCAGCAAATAACAGTTACTAAGGTCTTTTGCACTCTGAATGGAATGCAGCAGAAATAGGGAGAGAGTAATTTTGCGGTAATGCACAATGAGAAGCCAAAAGTTGCCGAAGTTTGGGAGTGCTCCCTTGTCTGTTTTAAATGCAAAGCTTTTTTTTAGTCCAAGGTCAAAACTTTGGAGAGGTGAGAGGAGGAGTATTCAGATGATGAAATCCGTTCTAATTACTGCACAAATCAAATTCTCCAAAGGCTTCCACACTAATTTTGCGCTCGGCTCCATTTATATTGACATAGATTCCTCTAATGAAATAATAAGAGTACTCCCACGCCAAGACACTTTGTCCCACAGATGGATCCACATGTAGATAATTGGATATAAAACTAGCGATCTCCTGGCCTGAAAACACTCTTACGCCGTAAACTCACTTTTCACACAAGTCTGCTAAGTAATTAAACCAGCCACAGATTCTCACCTGTGATCCCTGCACTTTGTGTGAGGAACTCAACTTTAATCGGCGTCATTACTTCCGTCACTTAAGGAAACCGGAGCCAAACACTAACCTGTTTTATCTAGCCAAGCATTAGAGGAAAATTTATGATTGCCCTTTTCATTGTTAGGTTTTAATTGCATATTAGTTATGATTAATCTTTTTTACTTCATTGCTTCTCTTATGGAGAGAAAAATCTGTTTTTTTGTGTTTGTACAATTTTATCTCTCCAGTGCTTTTCAGACGAGCGTAACTCATCAGCGTGTCACTTTGAGTTTCTGCACTTTGACCATGACTCCACTTAAAGGGTCAGCTTTTTATTTTTTTCTGGTTTAATCAGTAGTGTTTATAATGGTTAAACAGGTATAACAACAAAAACAAAATAATAATATTTGTTGTTCCATAGATATTATAAATATAAATCAAAAGTATATAATTCAAACAAATAAATACATAGTTGATTATTTTGGTACACCTAGCAAAATGTAGCCCTTTATTGTAAGAAGCTTTATTATATATTCAGTGCACTGTAAAGATGGTTTCTGAGAAATATAATTAAATTGTATATATATTATGTATGTATATATATATATATTACATACATAATTTATTCAAAAATCACTGACCCCAAACTTTCCAAAAAGTAGTGGTAGATGGTGACGATCACCCAAAAGGCACTATAAATTAGTAAACTGAAGTTAATTACTTGCAAAATTGCAAAGCACAGTAGATATACATTATATCTTCTCGAATTTCAAAATTAGAAAAATTGGTGTTTCTTAACAGCAAATAGATGTTACTGATATATAAATGTCGACTGTCATACAGCGTTTTGTATGACATATCTTCTGATGTATGATGTCATTGTGTGATATACAGATTGTAGAAGTACAGAACTTTGCACCGAGAAGGAAGTTTTCTAAAAGTTACAGTATGTTTCTACTAGCACAATGAATCTCAAAAGATCATGAAAAATGTGATTCCTCACGATATGACCTCTTTAATTCCAGCTGTTCCCAGAGCAGGGACCTGAGTCTGTTTCCAGAGTACCGTTAGTGGGGGTCAACGTGAGGCACAGGCTCTGAGCCCAGCAGTTCTGGTTCTTCTCTCCTCCTTCACAGCAGCAGGACTTTTAACGGCTCTGTCCGCTCGACTAATGATTTCTCCAAGGGACTGTGCGGTTCTCGCGCTCCTTTCCCCTTGGGGGAGGTTTAATAACTCCACTCACCGTCCCACTGTGCATGACTGTAAGAGCCAGGACTCAGCAGCAGGCCAGAGAGAAGTGGCCACAGTGTGTAGAGAAACGCCAATGGGTTTCTGCAATGGAAACGGGACGGTGGGATTGATTGAAACCCCACGCTCTGGTCATGCAGGTCTTGTTGTGACGAGGGTAAAGGAATCCAGCTGGGAAGCAAAGAGACAGCTCTTCTCTGTGAAAAAGAAGCTTGATAGGTGCCAATATTAGGCACATAGTGGCATATCTAATAGCCATTAAGCAGTGGGAAGAAGTGATGTTATTAACGGAGACACCAATGGTCACATTTTAGAGTACTCAGAGCTCTGTTAGCCGTGGATGACCACCTGGCATTCATGATTTGGCAATTAATAAGAAATGGTTCAGTCATAAGCATGCCTCCAGTTGTGGGATAGAGGACCGGTGGGGAAGGACGAGCACTTAATGATTGCTATTCTGGCCTCTGCTGAGATGGCGAGTGCTTCCATTTAGCCTTTATATGAAGTGTACAGCATGCAGCAGACGAGCAGTGAATGTAATTGGACCAGATCAGAGCTTGCAACACTAGGGTTACGTCTGCAAAAGCAGGTGTGCCAGATCAATGCATATCAGGAAGCAGTTTTTCGTCAGCAATAGCTCTCTGCTGCTTTGTTTACCCCTCAATCAAGCAGAGAGGGATGCAACAAATAATTTCCTGGAAAGTGCCAACGTCGATGATTTAGGTGCTTACAATCAGACAGAGTGAGACAGGCCTCCCTGATAATATCGAGCTCTTTACCGGGGATGTCAGCACCGGTAATGAAGAATGACTGTCAGCTAATCTCATTGGAGAGTCAGGCATCATCTCAAGAGAATCGGAAACGGTTCTACAGGCGTCTTAGTTTCTGCTCTGGTCCAGAAGCATCAATAGAGAGCAAAACCTGGAAATGGGTTAACATTTCCTGCTATATCGTCCAGAATGGGTTTTATGAATGGGTTTTTGGCTAAATGCCTTAAATAAGGTGTGTGGTTAACATAGGCTCAAGACATTTACATGTTTTATTCTATGACATAAAATGTGTCGGTAATACCCAATTGTGATTAGTGATGGGAAGATCAGATCATTTTACTGACTCTCGTTTGCTCTTGTTCATCAAAATGAATTATTCTTTATTCAAGTCAGTTCGTTCATTTGATTGCCATTAAATGTTATATTGCCAATGTTATATACTGTATATATAATATTGTTGCTATATTTTCAGGCAAATTCCCGCACATATTCACCTATGCAATCTTGATCATATTCCCGAATAATTAAATCATTATAATGCAGCCAAGGATAATGTATGAGTAACATAAATTATTACTTGAACTCCTGAGTCTTTGTCACGTGACAGATGCAATGAAGAAATTATTCATAAATGACCCATCACTGCTTGTGATTTTTTTAAAAGCTTTTACTTGACTTGAAAAAGGTGGTGCTAGCCAGTGGCTAAATGAGACTACAGCGTTTGTAAGGGTCGTGAACCGTCTCATGCCAAAAGGTGTTACTGTAAAAAAAAAAAAAAAAAAAAAAAAAGTTATAGAAATTATAAATAATAATTATTTATTATTGGAGTATGTGTATTTTGTATTGAGTCTTCACTTTGTTGAAACACTGGTTTAACACTTTTTTTTTTCAGTGGATGGTCCATTCCCTTTTACAGCTGTTGCTCATTGTTTATAATCACACTTTTGGAAACTATTCTAACTCAAACTTTCAGGGAAAATGCTTTTTAAATAAAGATCGAAAGAGTTGTTGAAGTCATGCAACAATTGCTACATGTTCCCTGAGTCGTGCAGTGATGGGAAGATCAGATCATTTTACTGACTCTCGTTTGCTCTTGTTCATCAAAATTTACTAAATCTTTATCAGTCATGTCGTTTCATTTGAGTGGTGTTAAATGTTATATTTTCAAAAGCCAAATTCCCTGGAAATGTCCAAATACGCAATTTTGATCATATTCTGAATTCGGAAATCATTATAATGCAGGCAAAGATAATTTAAGAACTTTCATTCATTTGTCACATGACAGACGCAATGGATAATTGTTAATGAAAGAATCATCACTAGTGTTGTGTTGGGACTTTGTTGTACTTCCTGTTTCCTGTGCCACATTTTGTACTGCCCTGTAGTTTAGTTGTTTAGTTTTTTTCTCAGTAGCCCTGTTTCACTCTGATTGTATTGTTATGTTTTACTCATCGTTTTCTTCTTCTTATCCCCCCCCCCCCCCCCCCTGTTCTGTATCTTGTTTTGCTCTTTTAATCATTAAAATTATTTGCAGTCAGAGATACTGCCAAATGCCGCCTTCCTTTACCTACCTTCCTGCGGTTGTTACAACCAGTCACTTATAGCCTAGATTTAGCTTTTACTCTTTCGATTGTATTTAAGGTTAAAATACTTAAAAGTTGGTAGTTGGAAGATTATCATGGTGAACAAAATGTGTAAGAATCATAAACATTTGTTGGTCACAAAGCTTATTTTGTGATGCTAACTTACGGGATGCGTCATGATAGCAGCTTTCTCTGGAGCAAAAGCTGAACGCCCCAAAAATGGCAACACACCCGAATGGAACCATGCAGGGGGGCATGAGAGAGAAGAATTGCATAACTTTTGGAGAGGTGTGCTCAGGGTGTGAAATGGCTCAGAGCCGAACCTCCCTCTGATTCACCCTGAGAGGTACGACTGGTAGAGCATGACAGAGCATCCTTCTCCGATTGCTTCACTGACCCGCAGCCTTATCCGGAAACACGCTCGCCATTCACTCTGTCATCTGCTTCTCTCACTCATTACATGCAAAACCACTGCCTTATTGTAATAACTGAGACAAATGAAACTATCCCAGAACACACCGTGCTATACACCGAAACAACCTCAATTTATTTGTTTCTGAGGCGCTCCGGGTCTCGTAGAGAAAGGAAATTAACGCGTCCTGTGAGCTGGGAGGAAATGTCTCGGAATGCTGAGTTATGATGCAAACACATCATTATGTTGAGTATGCTGTGAAATAATCACAGTGCATCTGTATCACATCTCTCACATTCCCACTGCCACTTCAGGCTTCCAAACATATCTCTCTCATAAACTACAAGCCAATAGATAAACTAGGAACAAAGACGTTACAGTTCCACGTACAATAACTCAACTGTAGGCCTACTTAAAACATTCACTGGCTGCTCTTACAGATTGTTTTGCAGGGTTGAATGCTTAGGGCACTGCGAGGGCATATCTTATATATCTAAAAGATGTGAAAAGACATTCCACAGCATCATGTTAGGAAAACTATGGAACCAATCACATATAGTGGGCTTTGTATGAGTGAAAAAGAAATGTCGGAACACTTTATTTTAGGGTCTCTTAGTAGGGCTTATAGATGCATATTACAGAATATAGTCATGTATAGTACTAATTACAGCACATATCAAGCCTTATTTCTACCTCCCTAATCCTACCCAAATACCTAAACTTACAACTACCTTACTAACTATTAATAAAAATCAAATTAAGTTTATTGAGGCAAAAGTCGTAGTTAATAGTGAATAAGTGTTCCATATTCTAAAGTGTTACCGAAATGTCAGTTTTAAGGTTTATATATTTATACTAGAAAACAATGCTTATACTTTTATAAGTATCTATTCATTGGTCCGTTAAGGTGAAAATCACATTCAAAACATAATCCAAGTAATATTTATGGAAGCCTGTTTCCATATCAGAATTGAATAATAAAGTTTCAAATATAAAGTCACATTGTACAATTAAAATTTACAAAATTAGATCTAAAATGAGTGTGAGATATGAAATTGCAATTGTGCAAAATAAAGTTGCAAGAAATTGTCACAATTATGAGAAATATAGGTGGAAGTCATAGTTGTTGATATAAAGTCACAGAGATATAGTCTCAAACGTTTGCAATTGAGTACATAAAGAAATAATAATACTAATAATAAACTATAATAATAGTATTGATAAGCTGTCAAGGGCAATCAAAGAGGAGAGAATCTGCGTAAACGTGTTTGTAGTAATTTGTCCACTATTAAAAATAACTAAAACTGGGATAAAAGAAAGTATTTTAACCTTAAAAAAAGTAATATACTTTCTGACGCTTGAAAAAGTAAAGCTATGTAAAACGGCAGTGACATCAACATCATGTTTGAGTTAATGCCTCGTGTATCAAGACTCAAACTTTGTATTAAAGTAGGTTAGTACTCTTTTTATAACCAGAATATCTGCAGGCTAAAATGTAAAAGAGGTGCGGAAAAGTCTACTTTCGTTTCCTGTTCAATGTGACTTCCTTGAAGAAACTTCTTTAAATGGACCAAAAAGATGTTTAACAGATGGTCTGACTAATCTAGATTGCATGTGAAAGCCAACGGTAGATATGTCCTATCCATAAATGACTGTCAGTGACCCAAAAAAACATTCGCGCACGAGGCTGTAGCCTTTCCACCGATCAGAACGCTTGTAGAAAATGAGCATTTATCCCGCCATTCAAATCAAGTTCTTAAATGTGCTTTATTGTGAGCTATAAAGATTTCCTTCACCTAGGGGTATTGTAAAATTATTGCAAATTAATATTCAGAATGACTTTTTCCTCATGTGACGGTCTCAATGGGCTGAAAACCAAATGAATTTCAAATTCAATCATTAGATTTATTTATTCGATTCCGCCCAAGAAATCTCAAAGGACAGTAATGCCCTGTGGCACTGAGTCACCTACGACTTCAGCCGGGTTCAGTTTAAGTAAAAAATTGCTTAACATTGATTTTGTGCAAAAGAAAAAAATAAATAACAACGTATTGCAATAGAACTGACAAGTTAGTATTTTTTAAAATGCTTTTAGATAACAGTCTCATGCTGTAAATATTACTCTTATGCAATGAACTGCATTACTGTAATATTGTGCATAATCATAGTAACATAATTACAAATAAGAGAACACTTTATTAATTAAGTGACTAACAATTACATTTACATAGTCAAAAATGCATAAAATGAAACAAAAGAATGACGTATACATGTTATTAAAATAATATTAAAACCCTTTCTACTGCATTGTTTAAATGCTAAATATTATTTTTAGATGACTGCAGCCCACACTATTTTAGTGTTTGAATAAAATCTCTAAATGGTGAAATATTGATAATTGCATGATGCCTGATGTAATAGCTGTGGCAATGTGCGTTTCTCACTTCAGTCAGACATTTTGAAATGCAATGGTGCCATATGACACATACTCGAGAACTAATTCCTGCCTCTGTTTGACACTGCCTGTCAAGCTTTTCAGCGGAAAGGCTATTTATACTGCTTCTGGCCCCCTCATGACAGCCAAACCGCAGCCGGGGTTGCCATGCTGTTGGTGGCACTGGACTTTGGGGGCACTCTTGTAGTCCTCCTACAGAGTCAAACGTAAGAGTAAGCCAGCCTGTGGTGATTTTCCACATAAGAGGAAAACCAGGCATTATCTTCATGTTGCATTGTTTACCTCTGTGGATCATCAGAGTTCTTTTTCAGATCTGTTTGTATCCTTCTCCTCCATATTTTGCCTCTCAGAAGCACGGGTGTTCCTGTTATGCTTACGGTGATGTGTGTAACTTAAGAAAGCATTTCTATAAAAAGGTACATCAGACTTTGAGAAATATGTCCAATTGCTTACAATGGTGGGATCACTTTTATATTTTAACCATCTTTGAAATGTTGGCATGTTAATTTTAACAAACATGATGGGATAAGAATTTTTTTTATAGCGAGATCAAATCCATCGCTAATATAGATGTCTGTGCTGTTGTTTTCCCTCTAAAATACTGTGGTTGACTAAAAAGGACACAGTGATAGAAAGTGAAAGTAAGGACATGACCAATAAAGGAAAACACACACACGTTGGTTTCTGTGAATTGGGGGGGGAACTTCCATAGACTATGCTTAACTGACCAAAAAATGGTTTATATCCCTAACCCTAAACTTACCATTACAGAAAAAACAAAACCTGTTTGCATTGTACACTTTAGGATAAACATCATTACTATTTTAATATTTTTCCCCTTGGGGACTGCAGGCCAGTCCCACAAGGCAAAAATTTTGTTTTCAAGGTTTACAGGCTGTAGCATAAAAGATACACACACAAAGAAAACAAAATACTGTGAAAACTAAAATGTGACAACATATGCACTTGTATTGCATTATTTATATGCTAAAAAGAAATCAGACCATTTCTCATTTGTTCTACCAAAAATATCAAATGTTATGACATTACCATATTTTTGAACAGTTGCCATTCAAAAATCATGATATAGGAATATGATAATCATTCAAGGTCACTGAATTGCTTTTCCCTCTGTGATGTGTAAATTATGAAAAATGTAATAATGAATTTGTTTTTGATTTAAGGGAAACTACCGGTGCTTTGTAACAGCTCTTCTGGGATTATTATTATGTATTTATTGTTTTACCCCTAGCACTTTTTTTTGTAATATTTGTCTCAGATTTATATCTTTATATTATGTGAAAACAGAAATGGCATGCCATAGTGTGAGCTGTAAAAATAAAAAAATAAAAGCTGTTTTCTAGACATATGATTTGTTTTACTGAAATAACAACATGTAAAGGAATCATATATATGGTCTCGTTGGCACAACTCTCACAGCAGTGCAGATCTCTTTTTTCCTCCTTCTCCCTGTCTTCTAGCTGGTGTGTAATGGTTTCAGTCCTCTATCTATGTGTGCTTTATCACTGTGGAGACCCAGCCTTGGCCGGACACCTTCATACTGCAGCAGTGCTTGACAATTATCCTTCAGCCACAGTAGCAAATGCCACGCGGAAGGGCGAGACAGCCAACTCACTGTGACATATGAGGTGCAGCGCTATCTCCCCGCTCTGCCTTAAGTTTAAAGGGGGTCTTATTATCAATTACAGCGCATTATGCTGCATTAGCAACCGCATATCACCAGGACATGCTTTAGAATACCATTCTTCCCGTAGGAAGCCGCATGTATTTGTACACTGGGTCTATTTTGAACGCTGCCTGATGTACGTCTATATCAATGTTTTCAAATAGCAGAGTTGATCGAGAGAACCGTTTAATTGGCTGTATGGAAGACCATTTTATTTTTGGCATTACCAGGATTCCTCTAGTCCTCGTTATTTTACTACTGTAAAAAAAAAAAAAAATCCTGTGTTGTGAGGATTTCATCTTGCTTTGTTTTAAGGGACTATATTGCGTTTTTACTTGTGTAGTGATGTATTTTATTTCCCTTTGTTATATTTGAATACCCAGTTTCCGGACCTTGTGAACCTTGTGCTAATTTTGGTGGGTAAATATCATATTCACACACATGTTGGAAGAAACGTAAAGCTTCATTTACTTAACTTCTTTATGATTTTGAGTTTCACATAAATACCAATTAAAATCTGCCAAAATATTTACTTTAATTGTTTTAATGGTTACTGATTTATTTATTGGTTAGTTTCTGTTTCGCATTGCAATAGGAAAGTATTTAAAAATATATATGAATAATAAAAATATGTTAAAATATAATAATTTATACATTTGTTGAAGAAATCAACATTGTCTGAAAAGACTTCATTTTCGAATTATATAATATATTAGATATATATAGATATAAGATATATATATTTATCTATAATAAGATATATATATATAGATTATAGCTATATATTATATATATATAAACACACACACACAA
>JADLZN010009312.1:0-44695 GCA_018155175.1 Sinocyclocheilus anophthalmus | reverse complement strand
CATGAATGGCACCCAAATTATTGTTGGTCACTTTACATGTTGGTCAGATACCGTTTCTGGCCCTATTAAGCTTTGAAGTGAAACAGAATTTATACAGGTATATGTGTGGCTACACAAAACCGCACTCAACTTCTTGCATATTTCTCAAAAGCCTTCTTTTCAGGCTTTCCAACTTGAGCCACTATTTGCTTTGCAATTAATATTGGTTTTCATATAGGTAAATATAAATTGCAAGGCATGAACCGAACAACAGAGTCAATAACATCTGAGGGAAGTGGTAATATATCACAACTACACTGACAGGAAAATTATATACCCATATGTTTGAATTACACAAGACATTCCTCAGTAGATAAATGCATGGATTCTAATTGAGCATGTCTTAGGAGGATATATTAAGTAATATATGTGTGACTGAGGAATTTAAGATTCCTGACAATGAACGGGCAATAAATTCTGCACTAAATTTTGAACAGGAATATGACAGACTAGGGGCCAAAAACTCAAAGAAAAAAAAACTACCCACATAAAGCGAAGCACGCAAAAACTGGATTTTGCATAAAGGTGCATTGGAATTGCTTGAGCTTTGTGGAGCACCTAAATGACTAAATAAAAGTCTCAATTGTAGTCTCCAGCGCACGTCTGTGACGCTACATCAAACATCAGCGACATCAAAAGCCGAGATCACAGCAGAGCTTCTACAGCACTCAATGCCTGGTGCCATCAAAAGTTCACCTATCTCAGTTTATGCCAAATAACTTGCTTCATCTCAATGTTGGAGTTCTAAGCTAATGAACACACTGGAACTTTTCTATAATGAAACTGAATTAAAGTCAATGGATGAAGTGCCAATCCTGTGAGTAATTACTGCCAGTCAGATGAATCACAAAGCCACAGAATGTGCTCCCTCTCCTGATGGTCAACAGGGTGATTAATGATTCAGAGTAAACCTCTCGCTTTAATGAGATCATTACCGAAAACAAATAACCCCTGGATGGGCGACCTAACTGTCTTTTTTCAAAGCGTCTGGGGCACACACTTAGTTTACTAACTTAATGCAAACACGTTAACCCATCTATCATTTCTCAATAACCTGTTTTTTTAAAAACAAAACCAAAAAAATGGGAGCTTTTGAATAGTATAAACTCAATGAATGAGCCTATACAGGCACTGAATACACAACAAGATCACTCCTACAATCTAATACATGCAATACTCGAATTAGTCATTTAGGCCTCTGCCCGGATTGATTAAATCCTTTAGGTTTACATAACATCAAGTAAAAAAACTTTTTTTAAATTAATTTGAGCAATCTTGCGCCTAACAGACTGGTACCACGGACGCCAAGCAGAGCTGCGCTTGCCCTGTATTTCGATGGGGATCGTCTGTAACTAAAGTTGCCCTCCTGGAAGCTAGGTGTTAGTGAGGCCAGCAGGGAGTGCTTTTCCTGTGAACTGTGTGGGTGCAAAACCAGGCCAAATTTACCCCATGGCCCCCCTCCTCTTAATAATCCTAGCTATAAATTGGCTGCATCACATTCATCTCCAAACACTGGTGTGGTGAGCACTGTGGTGCACTATGGCTGTTGCCACATCATCTAGATTATGTACACTGCTGGTGTTGATTTTCTTGAGTGCTGCGAGTTCCTTTTTTACTGTCTGAAATCTTGAAAAAATTCTAATCAGCTGAAGCAAAAATATTTATATAATGTACTCGGAAACTAGAGAATAATTAATTTATTCAATTCAATTCAGTTAAAGTTTATTTGTATAGCGCTTTTTAGATACAAATCGTGCAAGCAACTTAACAGCAAATTAAGTTTCTACAATATTAGTGGTAGCTTATCAGTGGTGACTAGTCAGTTTATGTACATATGGCAGAAATGTATGGGAAAAATCAATTAAAGACGTAATCAAACAGACGAACACTATTAACCAATTATTATATGATGCAATCAAACTAATCGCAAAATGTGGTAGTTCTGTATGTTGTTTCATGGATTTTATAGAATTTATGGATCGCAAAGTATTGTTATTCATCTGATCATGTGATCTTAACATCACTATCACCATGAGGTTAATCTTCTTAATGTTTAAACAAAAAATGAAATACACAAACATACAAATACATATGCATACAGGCACTAACATTCAAAAATTAGGGGTTGGTAAGATTTTCTTTTGAAAGAAATTCATACTTTTATTCACCAAGAATGCATTAAATTGATCAAAAAAATGAAACCTTTAAAAAAAAAATATTTCTTTCAAATAAATACTGTTCTTTTGAACTTCTCTATTCATGCAAAGAAGCTACTAAAAAAAGAATCAAGATCCACAAAACTTTAGAAAGCCCGACATTTCAACATTAATAATAGTAAATGTTTCTTGAGCAGTAAATCAGCGTATTAGAATGATTTCTTAAGGATCTTGTGACACTGAAGACTGGAGTAATGATGCTGAAAAGTCAGCTTTGCCATCACAGGATGATAAACACTGGTGCAGCATTGGTGAGCATAAGAGACTTCTTTCATAAACATTAAAAAATCTTACCATCCCAGAACCTTCTTGGAAATAAACTTTATCTCATCATGTTGTTGAGCCAGTCTCTCCCTAACACATACATCTACAATGACCTTCTGGCTGCTCTTCTACTCCCAACATGATTGTCATCGGTTCCTCTCCTATCACAGTTGGGCTCGCACGGAGCAGTATAAGTGCCTTCCGAATGTTACTTGTTGCAGAATATGCAGCAGCGCAAGAGGGAGGACTGATCAGCAGCATCTCTATCATGTCCATAATTAAGGACGTATATGGCAATGTAAAGATGAAGATACATTGACGTAGGATCAACGTACACTCGCTCACAATCCATCTTCCTGAGGTTCACTAGCATTCATTAGTGGCGAGATACTAATATGATAACACACTTTGGAGCTAGTGACTGGAGGTGTTGAGGAATCTGCTTTTGAACACTAAGCAGTGCTAGACTAGCACCATTTCATTCTGCCGTTGGCTTATCTTTTCTTCTCCTGTTTCAAATGGCAAATACCACACCAAAGCATCAGTACTCTATTGTATCGGGAGGTGTCCAGACGGATATCTACTGAAATAGAGATACACTGCTTTTCCAGTGGCTCGTGGGCATAGGATGTTTACTACAGCTGCTGAGGAAGTGACTGTAAATTTGACATCCTAATTATCCGTGACAATCCATCTCTATATGTTTTTCCTATTTTGGAAAGTCTTGGAAATCCAATAGTGGATTTGTCTTTTGCAGCTGAAGTTATTGGGAATGGAAAAACAATATTTGCTATGGTCTCCTACGTCTGTGTTCCAAACCTGGAAATGTGAAAAGAGTCCATTATCTTGTTTCAAATGGTCTTGTCTCTTAATTCAATTTTACACGTTTCCCATGTTTCACTGAAATCCCTAAGACAGCCAGACAAAATCCACTTAAAAGAAAAGAACTTTCAATTCAATATGTTTTATTGTAGGCTACAAGACTGGATCGAAAGTTTAAAAGTCACTTAGAAGTCTACAAATAAGAGCAAGTCAATTGCAATTCCCCCATTTAAGCCTAAGGGGGCTAAGCAATTTCAATTGAAATGTGACACTAAAAGCACTTCTTATCTAAGGAAGATTAACCTCGAACTAAGGTCTTACCTTTTTAATTCTGAGTATCCATGTGCCCCTGTGTGTGCATGAGTGCAAATGTAGAGTATGCATGGACGTGTGCTTTCATACCAACAGTTAAGGCCCATAATTTCACATGCAGATTTGGGTGCACCTCCTGTACCTCCCAGCTAGCCTTAATTCACTTCACATCAGAAAGTTACAAGGAAAATCTTTATGATGATGAGCTGCCAGTTTGATGAATGTGATTTTAACCACAAAAGGAGACATAAAAAGCAAAGGAAGGGCCAACCACCAACCACGAATGTTGTAACAGGTACAACCACTGCAATATTTATTATTTCTGGTCACATTTCATTGAAAATGAGAATGGGATTTGACATTAACCATGATTCAATTTCGAATTTTTTGATCTCCAGGGTTTTCAAAATGGCAGAGTGGGCCTTTGTGGCCTGTGCTGCCAGACAACAAGGGAACGACACAACGGGTGAGTCTGTTTTCATCTATACCAACACCAATAACACAAGGGTACTTCACCAATTTGATCTTCAGGAAACTGCTGGACTTCTATATATTATGAATAAGTAGAAGTGGAAGATAATATATGTATATAATTATAATAATATAGTATGTATATAATGTCTCATCTGTTCACAGATCCATTTGAGGGACCCATCAGTAAAGTTGGAATAGTCTTGACTGTACATATTTAGCTAAAACCCCATTGTTTACTTTCCTGGGAAATGCTGAACTCAAGTTGAACAACATTTGGTAAGACCTAAAGAGATTTATTTGCAATACAATTTTGCTTGAATGTCATTCAAATCTTTTATAAAATTTCTCATAAAATTAGGGAAAAAAAGGTCATATTTGTTTCATTGTTTTCTGAAGGAAAAATTATGCATTGTAGTCTTGCTTTCAATATTTCAGTTGTCTGAACTGTTAACAAATTGTTAATAGAAGTGTATTCCCTCTCGGTCCATTTGCCGCTGGGCCCCCTCAAGCGCGGGGCCCGGTGCAACCGCACCAGTTGAACCCCCCTAAGGACGGCACCTTGTAATGTATCTTATATTTACTCAGCTATTGACTGCTGCAACCTCCCACTTTTCTCTCTTTTTATATCAACAATTTTACCTTGATGTGTAATACTAATTTAAAACTTTATTTTAACAGCATCAGATGCTTTTCACATTTCAAAACACTTCTCATGTTTCAACAGTTACACTCTCACATGTTACCTTTCCACACAATATAATTAAATATTACAAAAATATTAATCTGACGGAGTGTGACAGGACTTTCAGATTTAACATCTGACGGTGTAGACTTAAACCGGATTTTGTAGTCATTTAACGATCAAACCATTGGAATCACTCAATTCGGTATTAAACCCAACACAACAAACGTGGAATATGTTATGTGTATAAGCTTTTATTCAAGATTCCATTAAGTATTTTGATTATCATTGGGACACAATCACCTTATGTTCCCTTACCTCTTAGTTTCCCTCAACCCTACTGCCTGGCCTAGAAGTGAGACTATCAAGCACAAAAGCATATACGCTACTCAGGGTCCCACATATGTATATTTAATATCATTATAAGAAAAATTAAACAATATTTTATATTAATATAAACAAAATGACTTGTAAAACAAAAAACCTAACAAAAGTGATGGACTTCACGTGGAAAGTCAACCTCCGTCATTCGGCCTGATCACCACCGTCATACATAAAATATTACGGTGTGAACCGTGACGGTGTTTGACAAAATTTGGCAATTCTTTCACAAACAAATGGAGTTCATTTAGTAGTAGCAATTTTGTTTTTGCGGTTTTATACTAACAATAATACTTTTTTATAATACAATTATCTAAGTATTTCAAATAATTTCCTCAGAAATTGGTGCTGACATATCATGGTTGTGGCACAGGAAATATTAACATTAGGTTTTAAAATATTCTAAAACTATAAAACATACCAGAGCCTGTCTGACACTGATGTACTCTGCAGAGGTGGAATGTGGCAAGGGGGTCCTTTGTGACCGCTGCCACTGATATACCCAGATTTTTTTGACATTTTAATGAATGTCTGACGGTGTCGACAAAAAGTGGGGACACAACTTTGAAACCTTATGAAACACACATGTGTCCTTGAAAAACAACCTTGCTTTGATATGAAATCAGATCCATTTTATCCATATCCATATCTATATTTATCCATTTTACTGCATTTGAATGATCAAACCCTTCTCTGTGGACACACTGTTTTAGATGTACTGTGTGAAGACCTAAAGTGTTCGGAGATTTGATATAATAAGGAAAAATTAATTGAAAGTGATCAAGCTTGTGTTCACTAGGCCTACATTCTATTATTAATCCCCCATAACATTTACAGTTGAAAATAGCCTATTTTCATTTTTAAACTTAATAACAGTTACAATTGCTGGACATGTTTTGTCCCATGTCTTAAGAATCAGTGGTATATTAGTACATTAGTGTGAGTGTAGACTGACTGTTGTATTTGTTCGGGAAAAGAACAAAACAAAAACGTTTTAATGGAAATGATTTTGATACTAATTTTAACTGAGAAAGAATCAAACAAATAATAAAAAATAATAATTCAGGGACTTTTTTATCTACCTGAGTTCAGGACTTTGAGATTTAGATATTGAATCATATTATTTGTAATCTGGCAGGATCATTTTTTTTCTCATCAACTATGAACGGATTTCAAAGTGGGTTTTTGGAGGGACATCATGCCACGTTGTAAGAATAAAGTCATGTATTAACTGAATTTACGTTATAGTAAGTATGTGGCAGCATTGTGCCATTGTACAGTTTTCTAGTGGGTTTTAAGCCACGGGAAAGTGTTGTTTCACTCAGACTTTTATTTTGAAAATTACTGACGCTCGTTGCAGCCTTCACACTAGCACATTTAAGCGTTCACACGTGCAGTTATGTCTAAAGCAAGTGAGTACATGTGTTTCTGAGTCTTTTTATACGTAGAGCATTCAAAAGTTCTGCTAACACAGTGGCCATTCTAATTTAATTACTTTTATCATGTTACAGAACAAAAGCGAGCGAAACGTCTGGGTTTGTGCGGCAAAAAGGTACGTAGTTTAGCCTGCATGCTAAATTACTGTCAAATCAATGCTGTGCTTAGTTCAGTTGAAGTGAATATGACATGCTTGCTTAGTGTATGTCTAAATGTACCAGAACAAGACACACTACCAGTCAAATGTTTGGACACTCCTAATTCATTATTATTACGGTTTTCCTATTTTAAATGACCAAAACCATGGAATAACTCTATAATGGAAGTGTGGGAATTATGTGGTTTGATAAAAAGGTAAACAAATCTAATTTTATGTTGAGCAGATTCAAAGCTCCGCTCTTTGCCTAGATTTGCAACTCTTTGGATTTAAGATAATGAGAAACGTAAATTAAGTGTCCTACCTTCTGACATGCAGTGCCTGTTGTTGACTGTCATCTGTTTCTCTTCTCTGAAGTCCAAGGATGGACAGCAGTCTCATGGAGGAAAGAAGGATCCTGGCATACCTAATGTGCGCAGCTTTAAAGATCACAGTAAGAGACAAGCTGAACTCCGAAAACAGAGGGTGAGGAAGGATCTGTACAACTAGTTCTAAATATGCTGCATATTTCCAAATCTGAATGACATATGATTTGATCTTTGCTTGTATTGAAGAGCTTTATATAAAAGAATGCTGACATGCACTTTTTGTCTACTGTTTTCTAGCTGGAGGAGCAACAGGAGAGGCAGAGGTTGTCAAGAGAAAAGGAAATGATGAAAAGGAGAAGTCTGGACAGTTTTCAGAAAGACATCCAGTTGCGGCAAAAAGAGTTTGAACAGAGGGTTGGTGTCTGACATTTTACTAGATGTGACAATGGATTAGGTTTTCTCTAGAGTAGAACAGAATATATTTATTGTGTTTTAAAATACAGTACATTTCAAATATGTCGTCTTTTCTCAAGTTCAGAATTTGCCAAAGTGGTGTTTCTTCGTAAATCGATAAATAGAAGGACAGCCTAAAATGTTTGCAAATGATATTTTATAGTTTAGCCATGTCACTATTTTGTGCAACTGTTGTACCATCCCTGTAAATTATTATTTTGTAATTGCAAACTGTTAAAGAACTGCAGCTTTATCTTAATATCCCTTTATTTGTGTTGCAATGATGCAGGAAGTTCAAATGCAAGACTTGGAAAAGCATGTCAACTTTGAGACCGAGAACTCAAGAAAAGCGTACTGCAGAGAATTTAAAAAGGTACTGTTTTCTGTACTGACCTGTTTTAATAACCCATTATATTTCCTTGAACATGAATATGCACATCTAATGACAAATTCTTAATAACAGTTTACTTTAAAAAAAAAAATTTTTTATACCAGGTAATAGAGGCAGCAGATGTTATTTTAGAGGTTCTGGATGCAAGAGACCCCTTAGGCTGCCGCTGTCCACAGGTTGAACAGGCTGTCGTCCAAAGTGGAACCAACAAGAAAATTGTCCTTGTTCTAAATAAAATTGGTAAGGAGATACATGCATAACTTCAATCAGCAGCAGACAGAAATGCATAAAATAAAATATCTGCAATGTTCACTTGCAGATTTGGTTTCCAAAGAAATTGTGGAAAAATGGATCAAGTATCTTCGCAATGAGTTTCCTACTGTGGCTTTCAAATCATCCACTCAGCAGCAGAACAAAAATTTGGTGAGTTGCAGTAATTTCGTTTTATTTTATTAAATCTTTGTATATTCTTTTTTTTTTTACTGTAGTCTGTTTATGAGAAAATCACAAAGTTACAGTAATATTTTTCTGTCTGACGTTTACAGAAACGCAGTCGTGTGCCTGTGACCCAAGCTACTCAAGAACTGCTCGAGAGCAGCGCATGTGTCGGTGCAGATTGTTTAATGAAACTATTGGGAAACTACTGCCGTAACCAAGATATAAAAACTGCCATAACTGTAGGAGTGGTTGGTAAGTTTCACACAAAAGTTGAGATATGACTGCTACATTGTTTTTTGTAAATAATTACATTGCTAATTCCATAATAAGCAAATTATCAACAGACACCTATCTTTTTGGAATCACATTTCCTCGCTTAAATGTTTCAGGTTTTCCGAATGTGGGGAAAAGCAGTTTAATTAACAGCTTGAAGCGTTCTCGTGCATGTAATGTTGGAGCTACACCTGGAGTTACTAAGTATGTTAATTAGTTTTGATATTTTTCATACATTTCAAATCTTCTGCTCTCTTAACCTAAAATCACTCTGTTTTCCAGGTGTTTACAGGAAGTCCATTTAGACAAACACATCAAACTTTTAGATTGCCCTGGTATTGTCATGGCAACCTCAACCAGTGATGCTGCCATGATCCTTCGGAACTGTGTCAAGATTGAACAGCTGGTGGACCCAGTTCCACCTGTTGAAGCTATATTGAGGCGTTGCAATAAAGCGCAGGTAGCAACTCATATTTCAGGAACTTGAATTGAATGGGGAATCACAGTATTACACACTATTGAGATCAGTTGTTTGAAATCTTTCTTGCGTAGATTATGGGTCATTATGGAATTCCAGACTTCCAGACGGCACATGATTTCCTGGCCTTACTTGCCCGTCGTCAAGGCAAACTAAAGAAAGGAGGACTGCCTGACACTGACAAAGCTGCCAAAAGTGTTCTTATGGATTGGACAGGGTGAGATTAAAGTCCCATGACTTAATGTCAGTTACTTGTTGATCTTTAAAAGTGATACTTCACACAAAAATGTTGCCCCAAACTTGTTCCTGTTCCAAACTTTCTTCTGTAAAGCTAAAAATAATGATATTTTGAAGAATGTTTCACCTGTTTTCACACATACAAATAGGTGCAAAACAATTTTGGACCCCATCAATTCATGGATTTCATGGATAAGCAATGAGAAGTTTTTTTCAAAAGATCATATTTTGTGTTTCGCAGAAAGAAAGGCACGATTCAACGTAGCTCTTTAAAGGGTAGTTCTCCCAAAAATGAAAATTACACCATGATTTACTCACCCTCAAGTCATTCCAAAACCATAAGACTTCATCCTGTATATGCTCCCACTAAGTCAAATAGTGAGAAATTGCCTATCAAAGCTATGCAGATGATACCCAGATTTAACTAGCCTTATCACCAAATATCTACAGCCCCATTGACTCCCTCTGCCAAAATGCATTTATGAAATGAACAGTTGGATGTGTCAAAACTTTCTTCAGTTAAACAAGGAAAAAAAAAAAAACTGAAGTCATGGCATTTGGAAAAAAAGATGAAGTTCTCAAGGTGAATGCAAACCTTGACTCTAGGGGTCAAACAACTAAAAACAAGTCAAGAATCTTGGTGTAATTCTGGAAACAGACCTTAGTTTCAGTAGTCATGTAAAAGCAGTAACTAAATCAGCATACTACCATCTAAAAAACAATGCAAGAATTAGAGGTTTTGTTTCCAGTCAAGACTTGGAGAAACTTGTTCAAGCCTTTATCACCAGCAGGGTGGACTACTGTAACGGTCTCCTCACCAGCCTTCCCAAGAAGACCATTAGACAGCTGCAGCTCATCCAGAATGCTGCTGCCAAGATTCTGACTAGAACCAGAAAATCTGAGAATATTACACCAGTCCTCAGGTCCTTACACTGGCTTCAAGTTATATTTAGGATTGATTTTAAAGTACTTTTAATCGTTTATAAATCACTCAATGGCCTAGGACCTAAATATATAGCAGATATGCTCAATGAATATAAACCTAACAGACCACTCAGATCATTTAGGATCGAGTCAGTTAGAAATACCGAGGGTTCACACAAAACAAGGGGAATGTGGTTTTAGTTATTATGCCACCAGCAGTTGGAATCAGCTTCCAGAAGAGATCCGATGTGCTAAAACATTAGCCACATTTAAAATTAGACTCAAAACTCATCTGTTTAGCTTTGCATTTATTGAATGAGCACTGTGCGATGTCCGAACTGATTGCACTATATCGTTTTCTATTCTTAACTGTTTTAAATTCATTTAAACCTCTTAAATCAATTTTTTTAAATAATTTTCAAAGTTTTAAATTCCTTGTTTTATTGTTGTGATTATTGTTTTTCTTTTCTTTTATGGAAAGCACTTTGAATTACCATTGTGTAAAAAATGTGCTATATAAATAAACTTGCCATGCAGCGTCTCAAACACAATAAAGATATTTTGATGAATTCCGAGGGCTTTCTGACCCGCATAGACGCAATGCAACTGACACGTTCACGGCACAAAAGTAGTATGGACATTGTTAAAATAGTCCATGTGACTTCAGTGGTTCAACCTTAATGTTATGAAGCATATTAAAATGAACAAATTTCATTTCTTGAAGAAAATACTAGTCCTTCTAAAGCAGAAAAAGTCCAGTTTTAGATTTTGATTCTATGTAAAATTAAATGCTACTTTAACTAACACAGATGATGCTGGTTGGTCAAAAACAGTCGACAACTGTAAGGTTCATTATACATTTTATCTCTCTGTTTTGCAGGGGTCGTATTAGCTACTTCACACATCCTCCTGAGACGCACACGCTGCCCACGCATGTCAGTGCTGAGATTGTCGCTGAGATGGGTAAAGCGTTTGACTGGGATGAACTGGAGAAGGGCAATCTGGAGGCACTTGCTGGTAACCCTGTGTATACTTGCAGCGATATTGACACGACAAGTTTTATAACCACACATTGCCTACACACACTTTTGCCATTATATTTTTGTCCAATTTAGAATGTGGCACATCTGATGTACAGATGGGTTTCTGTATGGCTACATCGGGATTGACACAAGGAGGTCAAGGAGTAGAGCTAGCAGAACAGCAAGTGGACGACCCATCAGAGGACCTTGAACCTCCAGACACGATTGAATCAATGGATGCAGATGAGGACCCAGAGGTATTATGCAGTTATTAGCCATTCAGTGTGCAAAGGTTAGGTGATTTGTTATGGTGCGTTTTAAGACTCCTATCTAATTTTTGACTTTCAATTATAATTCTTCCCTTAAGTTTGGACCAATGACTGTTGAGCTCAAAAATCCCAAGACAAAAAGCAGTTATGCAATTGAAGCTGTAGGCCCAAAGCCAGTGGACCTAAAAGACATCCTGGATGTTGACCCACTCCTGCAAGGTCAGGCTCTCCTGGCTGCCAACAAAAAGAGAAAGAAGCAGCAAAAGCGAGCTGGTAAGACCCACTGTTTTTCCTGACTCCAAATCCACTTGAAGGCAAGCCTCCAAGGTTAGCCAGAAAAAAAAGAACGCACAATGCTTAGGTGCACAATGTATGCAGGGAAGGATGTAAATGGAGGAGAGGCTTCATTACACTGAATAACTGAATTTGTGGCAAAACAGCTTATTTAATGAATTAACAGCCTGTTGACTAATCTTCAACAATCTTGCTGTTAAACATTTAGGATTGATCTGTTTTTAGAGTTTACACCAAAAAAATACTGTTTTATAAGAAGTCAAAATCAGTTTTGCTACAAGTAGGATTGAGTTTATGGCATTTGTCATTCATTTCTATGGTATCAGAAACAGTGATTGATTTGCACAACTAATTCACTGACATCAAGGCTGTAATGTGATTGGTTGACACACATGATTCAAGTTGGCTGTTATTTCAATGGTTGAGCCATGGACTCTGGTATCTTCCATCTTATTTGAGTAAATCCATTCTTTGTGTTATTACCATAGAAATAAGTTATGAACAGTTTGTTTTACATGTATTACAAGTCAAACACAGCTGCTTTTAAAAACATGTACATCTTGTCCTTTTTTCTTTCATAGATAAACTGGGCACCAAACTTTCAGATTCTCTTACGTCAGCTTTGAATTTCTCCTTCTCTGACAGCTGATTTTGAGCATTAAACCAAGATGCTCAGGGGAGTTCATTCTCCTTTTTACATGTGGTTGGAAATACTAACACGCTTGTATATTGAAATTATTTACAATTTAAAATATGCAAATAAATAATCTTTTCTCTGACTGAGAAGAATGACTCAACTCTGTGTCTGTGGCTATTTATTGACCTTTCTACTCCTAAATCACCTGCAAGTTTTATTTTACTGTTCAGCTCCTTTTACCAGAGAAACTGATACCATCTTTCAACTGTTTCATTTAAAATTTGCTAAATTTTGATTTTAACTTTTCAACTGTTATTTATGAATTTTACGAAAAATGTTTTCTTTACTTTTATAGAGACATTCTTATTGTAAACCCTCTACTATTATAGTATTTATTAATAGCTTTTATTTTCAAATGTTCAGTTTTTGTTTTAATTTTTCGTTTTAAGTTTTTGTAATTTATGTGCTTTTAACATTTGTTTTCATATATTTATTTATTTCTATTTATTTTTGTTTTAGTAATTTTATTTATGTTAGTTTCCAGTGGAGTTTGTCATTTTATTTCAGTTAGTTGCCAATGCAACAGTTCTAATCTCATTTTAAAGCTTCTCATGTAATCTTTATTTTATTTTAATAAAACAACTTTTAATAGTTTTAGTTAAAACGAATAATACAAAACTTTACATGTGAAATGGGAAAAGAGTAAAAGTTGGTTGAGTGTGATGAGGAGACAGACATGGGACTCGCATGGGTCTGTCGCATTCAAAACAAGGAAATCCGCGTGCGAACAATGGCGATTCCTCTAGAAAATTCGCTTTACTTCTGGTAACACAACAAGGTAACTCATCCAACTTCATTTCGACATCTTGTTGAGCTGACACGTATGTATAAATCGTGTTAATCTCAGAATAATTCTGCGTTAAGGAAAGTTAACAAAGTTGAATACAGGCAACGTGCCAATTTGACGTTGGTTGACATGTCAACTAGCTAGCTAGTTAGCTTAGCGCTAACAGCTGGATGCTGTCAAAAACAAATTTTCCGGGCTTGTTAAGTGCGTTTTAGAGAATCATATGCAGTTACATTTGCTTTATGTTGTAAATAACTAACACACACGTTAATTTGGTGTAAAGTTAACGAATGGACTGTACTTTAAATAATCCCGATAATGTGGCGAACTGTTACATAACTATCAAACTGCACAATCGTAATTGAAGTGTTTGATGTATTTATAGCTCCAGAAATATATCCAGATTAGTGTTTATACCTTATGATTTGTTGGTGGTATTTAAAAGGACACGTTAGTTTTAAAGTTAAATCCTGAACAATAGTAGTTTGGTTAGCTGTCATCTGGTAAATTCTGTACTTCCCCATGAAAGAGCTGCAGATTTCAGTCATATGACTTATTACGGATTGAGATCTTCAATTTTAAGGAGTATTTTGGTCAGACATATGTTTTATCTTGTATATTTGAATATATCTCGCTTGTTGGGTAGTCTTTAAAAATGCAAAGTTGCAATATAAGTGATGTAGTACTTGTGATTGTGTGTGTTGATATGACTATAGTGTATGTATGTGTTGTGTGTGTAAGTATATTAATATATATATATATATATGTATATCTGTGTGTGTGTGTGTGTATATATTTAATTAATATAAAGTCTGAGAGATTAATCTGTTTGCTGATCATGCTTTGGTAGAGTATTACATTTCTCTTTGAATGCAACT
Organism: Sinocyclocheilus anophthalmus; assembly: GCA_018155175.1. NCBI lineage: Eukaryota > Metazoa > Chordata > Actinopteri > Cypriniformes > Cyprinidae > Sinocyclocheilus > Sinocyclocheilus anophthalmus. Next base: position 30,462 of record JADLZN010009312.1, on the reverse strand, counting down.
ATCTGAGTGGGATGACTCGGCTCAGTTAAATTTAACTGGTTCTTAACCCTTCATTGTCCAAAAGGAGAAGTGATTTCCATTATTTTCTTTTATACTACTTGTACTATTGCCAATGTTCTTGATGCTTTCACCATTGCAGCTTGTTAATTCTTCTCATACTTGACCTGTGGAACCAGCGTAGCCATGTCATCCCGGGTGTTGCTACGGCAACAGCTGATGCGGGAACAGGCACAAGAGCAGGAGAGGAGGGAGGCGCAGCAGCAGGCGTCTGCCGCTCAGCTCCGTCCTACAGAGTCCACTCCCGCCATCTCAGTCACAGTGCCACCCATGGCTGCCCGCCCTCCTCCAGCTCAAGTACCGGTGGAGGTTCTGAAGGTGGGTTTGGACCTTCTTATATTTCTTTTTTTCTTTTTTTTTTAGTTTCTTGCCTTGTTATACAGTCTATGGCCGTGACACAGCTGAAAGCTGAAAGTTTAAAGCTAGACTCAAAACACTGCTAAAATGAAAATAGCATGAAATAGCAACTCAGTAGAAGTTAACTATAAAATTCTAATGCAGTTTTTTTGTTATTGTATTAAAGAATTAAAACTAATTTCCATTCTGAAATAAAATATAAATATTAGATGAAAAACCTGAAACTTAAGCTAGACTAAATTTAGATTATGAAATTAAAAATGTTGCCTTGACAACTAAGGGAAATAAAATATTTTTTTTAAGTTGAAGTACTAAAATAACTTAAACCAAAATAGAAATAAAAATAAATTATAGCTAAATAGAAATATAAAAAATGTTTTAAAGGAACTCTTTGCTAAAAACATGGACTTTGAAGATGCTATAGTTATAAGTTATATAGTTTCCAAACCTATTACAAACCTATATAAATGGTTATAAGAGTTGTTTAAATTACCTAAAATGCATTCAAATTTAACTTAAATTAAATTTTTAATATGTATAAGTTCTAGTACCAATTTCTATTAGAATTATATTTAGTACAATCGTAATAATATGTATGTGTGTATGTGTATGTATCTAATATATGTATGCATGTGTATTATTCATTATATTAAACATATATTTATTATATTATATTATATTGCCAGGCTGTTGTAGGAAAATAAATAAATAAATAAATAACTTGTGCTTCAGTGACTTACCTGGTTAAATAAAGGTTAAAAAAAGAAATTATTAATAAAAAATACTTTAATAATGAGTAATATTTTTAAATATTACAGACAATTGAAATGAGAGCCTTCGGTGTAGTCAGCTTCACTAAAGTTTTAGTTTCATGTCACATGCATCCAATGTAGACTTGCAATACTTGCAAGACTTCCAAACAAGTGTAAGTTCCCTTTTTAATTAAAAGTGACAACATTTCCTTACTTATAACTACTGCATGGACAAAAACATATGTGTAGAGCATGAAATGTCACTGACGTCTTTACGTGACCATTGATCCACTGTTTTTACTTTGCTGTAGGTGCAAACTCATCTTGAAAACCCAACTAAATACCACATCCAGCAGGCCCAGAGGCAGCAAGTGAAGCAGTACTTGTCAACTACGCTAGGAAATAAAGTTGCCACACAAACTCTCGGTGTATCCCCCCTTCCACAGTCAAATTCTGCTCCGCAGAGGTGCCCTTCTGCAAGCAGTGCTCCCAACAGTCCAATGGCACATCTTAACCTGGGCTCCAACAAAGAAGAGGTAAAGCACATCTAAATATACGCTGTGTACTGATCATCTCATTCAAATGTAGAAGTTGCTTAAAGGGTCATGAAACGCCCTGTTTCAGCACTGGTTAGTTCTCACCACAGTTAAAAAAAATGCTAAAAAAAGTGGGCGTGGAGCAGAGGGGAGACAGACACAGACAGCTTCGTTTTCAGACAGTTTCATTTAGCTCCCATTGAGTTCAAAACACAAATAAATGCACAGCCATTTGCTCTCTGCATCAAAAACGTATATATGAATGCGCTGTTGCACCTTTGATAACTTTTAAGGCTTATTCTGCGGCATTAATATAAGCCTTTTGACAGGTTGTGTCACGGAGCTGTAAAAACGGTTAGACTCACACACAGTGAATGAATCGCAGTCTCATGAATAATTTAACAGACACCTACGCATCATGTTGTACTATAGTCCCTTGCCACGTCACAAATTGTGACGTCAACGCGATGTAGATTTTAAACCAGGAAGATGAAAATATCGCAAAAAAGCTTCAAATTAACCAGTTTTCTCCAACAATTAAAATGAACGGATGCTAACATGGTCTTCTATGATGTGCAACACAAACACCTCTGCTAAAATCTCAGAAAAAGTAGTCTGGGGTTTCCTGACCCTTTAAAGGCCAGTTAACACCAAGAATGAAAACTGCATTGGCGCACAAAAACATTCTATTGCAGTTATGTCGTCTGCCAGTTTTAATGCTTTAGCTCAGCGGTGGCGAACTCCGGTCCTGGAGAACCGCAGCCCTGCAGAGTTCAGCTCCAACCCTAATTAAACCTCACCTGCCTGTAGCTTTCTAGTAACCCTTCAGACCTTGATTAGCTTGTTCAGGTGTGTTTGATTAGGGTTGAAGCAAAACTGCAGGGCTGCGGCTCTCCAGGACCGACGTTCGCCACCCCTGCTTTAGCTCTTTAACGCCAAGTGGATTCAATGTTTTTATTGTTCATCAACTAGAAAAAAATGTGAAAACCTTATTGTTCCTATATGTCGTTACTGTTATACTTGTTTTGTGGACTTCAAATTCCACTATTATTAAAACGTTCTAGTTATAGTATTAGTTATAGTTATCGTCATTTGTGCAAACAGGCATTTATCACTTTTTTTCTCAGGGTTGGAAAGCTTAAATCGAAAGTAGTATTTTTTTAATGTTTTTATATTGGATATTAAATGACGACCAAACACAGCATCAGAATTGTTTATTATACTACAGTAAACAAAAATATCTTTAAAATGACACAGTGGATTTACACAGAAATACAGCGGAAGTGTTTTCTCCTCCCCTAAAGTTGCTTAGCCTATTTTACTCTCCTAAAATGCACAATTATATGTTGCGTAGTTAAATTTTATTATGTTCATTTTGCATTTTTAACACTGTCTGCGACATATTTGCCCACCAGCTGAGAAATATACTAATGGAGGCTTTTCACACTTTTTCCTGTTTTTTGCTTATCTCTGCTGAAATGTACATTCATATTCTTCCTAGCAGCAGTAACACTTTAAAAAATAAGGTCTTATTATTTAACATTAGTTAATACAATACATTAAGGATACAGATCATTGGTTCCCCAAATACATACATGTTTATAACCCAGTTTGTTTAATTATGTAACACTCAGTTACATGACTGTACTCATTCTAAAACTTGATTGCATCCCCTCAGATGGATGATGTAATCGACGACATCATCAGCCTTGAATCCAGCTTCAATGATGACATCATGTCACTGATAGATTCTGGCCTGCAACTCCCAAACACGGTAAGCTGAGCGATCGTCTTCATTATTGATGGATACTTCCATTACATTACGGCAATGTTCTGAATAAAAGCCTCTTTGAACCGCAGCTGTATTTGTGGTAAACCAATACAAACCATTTTGAAAGCTACAGAGAGATTATTTCCTGAACGTAAATGTCCCCACCCCTCTTAAGAGTGAGTGCTAGCCACCTCAACAATTGACATAAACATTCACTTCTAACACTTTACTAACACCTGCCAGGCAAGAATCATCAGGGAGGGCACAAAAAAGGACTGTGAATGGAGGATTGTACAGAGCATGCGGGGGCTTGGCATGGGATAGAAAGTACTTGGGGAAATATCTGGTGAAGGATTTAACTTGGATATATTTTTTTTATGGAGGAAGGAGTAAAAGTGAATTGACACAAAATGAGTATTTTAGTTTTATTGCGGGAGCATGAAAAGAAAGGTACAACCTCATTCTTGAATTTATTAGCCTTTATTCTTAAAGAATTCCATCTTGAATCGCTGCTGGTTCAAACTAAAATAATGTTTTTATTGTAATTTATTCGTAATATATTTCATTATAATGTATAAGGAACATTTACATAATTAAAGTGATTTTAGTTAATAATAATGTTAACTATAATAATTTGTCTGCAAGGTTTTTTCTTTTTTGCATCTGTGTAAATATTATGAAAAATTCAGTAATTGAATTGCATGTAATACAGTAACACATTTTTGTAGAGGTTATTTATAGTTAGGTGCTTGGACAGTAGTATACTTAATGCTAAAGTGATATATTATTTAGGCTGATGTGATCACCATATCCTGCTGCAGCAGTTCAATGTTTTAAAGGTTTTTGATTCATTTTCTCCCCCATTTTATTATTTTAGCTACCAGGCAACCTTCTGGATGTCTACAACAGTCCTGGCATGACGACCCCCACCATCACCGTCAGCAATTCTTGTCCAGCAGATCTGCCTAATATTAAATGGGAATTAACTGGTAATGATTTACTCAGCCCAGCTTCTGTATTTCATTTGTTTGAGTTGTTTTTAGTGTGGTAGTTATAACAGCTGTTTATTTTCAGACGCAGAGGCCAGAGTCTTCATGAAGGAGAGGCAAAAGAAAGATAATCACAATCTCAGTGAGTTCAAAAGACACACGCTCTGGTAATATATTGCTTGTATACTGTCATTGCATGGCTTGGTCTCAATAAGTGTTTTGCTTTGTTCAGTTGAACGGCGGAGGAGATTCAACATAAATGACAGAATAAAGGATTTAGGAGCTATGATACCCAAATCCAATGATCCGTAAGTTTCTTTCCTTGAAACTTGAAGCTTTATGGCACTTTTTTTTTTCTTTAGAGAAACCACACATAATGTTCACGCTCTTAGTGATTTAATTCTGTTTTTAAATTGAATGGCATATCAGCAGCTCTTGAACTACTGCTATTTTGTTTTAAAATGAAAAAAAAAAAAGTTCAAAAGTTTGGGTTCAGTCCTTTATTTTCAGAAAGAAATTAATGCTTTTATTCAGTAAGGATGCATTAAAGTGCAAAATTGACAGTAAAGGCATTTATAATGTTACAAAAGATATATAAAATACAAAGAAATGCTGTCCAAATAAATAATTCATGGTTTCCACAAAAAAATATTAAGCAGCACAACTGTTTTCAACAATGATACATTAAATACATTAAAACAATATATATATATATTTTTAATTGTAATAACATTTCACCATATTACTGTTTTTGCATACTATTTACATCTTGTCTGGTTAAAATTGCAGGGAGATGCGCTGGAACAAAGGAACCATTTTGAAGGCTTCTGTTGATTATATAAGAAAACTTCAGAAAGAGCAACAGAGGGCCAAAGAGATTGAGATGAGGCAGAAGAAACTGGAGCAATCCAACCAGGCCCTGCTGCTCCGCATACAGGTATATGATCAACAGTCATTTTGAAATACAGTACAAAGTCCAAACAAGGATGTTCGCTTTCCTGTCTGTAGCCAAAAACACATAATCCCATACTAATATCTTCACCTCCTCCACCAAATTATCAATATTTATTCATTGCAATATTTCACCTGCAGGATGGCATGAACACGCCATCAACATAAATGTGAATGTAAATACAGCAAAACTGAACACTGTGATATCCTGTAAAAAGATGGACTCCAACACCCCCTGCTGTTTGTTGCACACAGGAATTAGAGATTCAAGCTCGTCATCATGGCCTCTCCAGCACTATGTCTCCAGGCCTGAGCGCAGACGCTTCCTTCCTTCAGCAACAGCTACTACAAGGAAACCAGTCCATGCAGCCTGGCTCTGTGGATGGCCAACCTCAGAGCCACCTCAGCATGGATGGAGTCATGACGCAGACTTCTCCATTCCTAACAATACCTTCCTCTAGCTCTCCAGCTGCTGCAGCGGTAAGCAGCCCTCTCAATCTGGATACGTTTAGCTTTGCGGAGCTGGACGACGCTTCGGCCTCTGATCTCTACCCTGACGTGGGTCTTAGTGACATTCTGATGGATGACGGCTGCACGATGCCCACCGTCAGGCCTTCAGATACGCTTTTCTCCCCGGTGTCCTCTGGAGCCTCCAAGACCTGCAGCCGCAGGAGTAGCATGGCCATGGAGGATGACTTGTGACTGAACTGACCACTAAAATGTATGTTTCTGAGCTTTTCCTCGTGTGGGATGCCATGGGATGATTTTAAAGAGATTGTTCACCCAAAAATGAAAATTCATGTTGTTCCAAACCTGTATGACTTTCTTTCTTCTGTGGAACTTGAAAGAAGATATTTTGAGAAATGAACTTTGGTTACCAAAGCTGATGGGTTACCAACTTTCTTCAAAATATCTTCTTTTGTGTTCTCAAGAAATGCCACATTTTTTGGTGAACTATCCCTGGAAACACTCCACGTGTTGTGCTGTCTATATATCAGTTAATAAATTTTTTTTTTTAAATTAACTATAGTATTACACAGTTTTGTAGGCAGTCAGTGATCCCAAAGGTTTATCCCAAATTCAAAACACATCCAAAACAATTAGCCTTTTTGTAGCTAAAGTTTAGGACATTTTAGCCTTTCTAAGCATAGCGGTGTTGCTCTAAGCTTTAATCATGTGATGTTTATTATTGTTTTAGATATGTGTTTTTAGACTCTGCATTCAGAGCATGCAAGTGCACATATATATATATATGATTTTGAAGTGTGGCGTGAGTAGTCACTTGTCGCACCAAAGGGATGTTTCCCAGTTGTTTGATAGCACGAACTCATTGTTCATATTATGTTGAAAAAGTTCAAGCAATATTTCTACATATATCAGAAAATGTTATTTTTTAATACTCTTTGCTGGCTTTACTTTCAGCCAAGTACTTGCATATTTAATACTAACTGGGATTGAAATTTCGACATTTTATTTGTTAGTTTACAACACTTCCTTTTATGGTTAGTTAGTTTGACCTTCTTCAATGTTACATTGCTAAACAAATGTGTGATGGTGCAGGTGCTCATACATGATTTTTGGTAACACTTTACAATAAGGTAACTTTTATCTCATTAATTCAAGTAATCCTTACTTAATACATCAGGTATCATGATAAAACATCAATTTCTACATATACTAATTCATTTAAAAATGTATAGTAATACATAAAAAAAATGTTAAATGTATAAATAAAATGTAATTATGGACTAATATTAACAATGTACTGTACAGTAGTATATTTATAAATTAACATTTAAGATTTATTTATGTTGTAAAAATTGTTGGTCATTGTTAGTTCATGACTACCATTACGCATTAACTAGTGTTAATGAATTTTGCGTAAAGTGTTACCGATTTTTAGGATGATATAAGGAAACAAGCCACATAAACATTATACACAAATAGCTTTTCAGGTATAAAATGTTACAAGCTACCTCTGCCTAAAGTGCTTTTTTTAACCAGTAGATCTAAATCAGCAATTTGTTAGATGCAGCTAAATACACACTTACCTGCGTATGTAAATGTTATGAAAATGAACTTACAAATCTGTGTTGTGCTCAGAAATATGGCATTAAGAGTACTGCCGGTAAAAGCCAAATGAAGTGTCCTCTCTGATCAAACTGTGCCTTTAGCATAAAGGAACAAAAGTCATTTGTTTGGTTTGTAAATATAGAAAAATGAATACAAATGAGTCTTGAAAGGTTTAAAAGTTGTTCTCTATTAATACTGCAGCAATTCAAATGAATGTATAATATAAAACTATATGATTCAAAGCTAAATGCAGACTTGTAAAATATATTTAAAAACTTGAATGTGAATGTGATTGCAGTTTCCCTTTTTTCTGTCAAAGGCACAGAATGGGCATAAGTTTGAAATGATTTAATTATGTGAAGTCACACAGCAATAATATTTTTTATTGTCTCATTTGCTGACAGTGCAGTACTTAGAAATAAGCATTAAGACATATTTCCACTCATTAAAGCTAAATTGCCAGTTATTGTTCTGCTGCTGGTGTGTGTTATTGCCTTTACTTTCATTACATCTGTACTCAAATAAAGGGAAGGTGTTGTTCTTTTTTGTAAACAAGTTTTTTCAAAGCACATAATTTATAATTGAGAGAAAATGTATTTTAATTAGGATTTTCCTGTCTGTTGGTGGCCTTTAATTGGCTAAAATAAACTGATGAGAAAAAAACATTATTTAAACATGTTTTTCAGTGTTTCCGTTTGCATATTCACTTCCAATATTATCTCAAAATTTATTGAATGTGCTAGATTTGATGCGCAAATGATCTAGGTAAACAAATCTAGTACTTAGTATACACTGACTTACATACAGTATACATATGAAGAGTTCATTTGCAAAAACAGATAACTTCAAAAAATCTTGTTTTTTTAAAAATCCTGCATTCCAATTAATATCAATCAAACTGCAGTTGGGTTGTTTTGATTAAATAATAATAATTTAAAAATACAGCTAACTAACACAACAAAACACACTAAAAACATAACACAATAAAAGCATGATTTTTTGAAAATTCTGTTTTTGCAAATAAGCTCTTCATATACATTGAAGAGCTTATTCATATCCATTTCACACAAAGGCCCTTTAAAAAAAAATCAAGACAGCTGTTTTATATTTTTAATTCAAGGACAGAGTAAAACATGTTTAGTATAATGCAATCTCACATTGCCAAATCATTGTTGCATAACACAAAATTGGCCAATAAAATTGATTTTATGCTATTTATTTAATTATATATATAATTGTATATATATATATATATATATACTGTATATTTGTGTGTGTGTGTGTATGTATATGTATATGTATTATATATGTATGTATATATATATATAAACATGTGTGTGTATTAATATATTATATAAAGAGTATATATATATGGTGTGTATGTATGTACTATATATGTATATATTATATATTTATTCAACACAAAACTTTTACCATTGTCAATTCATCTGGTTCAGTACAAGTAAACATCATATGATTTTTTTTCTCTAATGCTTATCAAATGCAGGCGTGCAGTATCACAGCCACAATCAACCAGCAGATTTACATGCTTGTGAAATCAGCACATTACATTTGCTACATTACATTCCAGCTTTATGTGATTGTCATGAGTAGTATATAAATGAGTGTGAGATGTCATGAGCAGCTAGTGAAACAGAAGCTGAGAGAGTTCCATGCCTAGTTCCAGACACTCAGTCGTCTGTAGACAGAGATCGCAAATGGAGCAGTCAAAGGTGTTTTCTCCACAACTGCAGCCGCAAGCCTCCATGTATTCAGTGCAGCTGCAACATGGGCAAAAATCTATAAAGTCCTCCAGATTGGAACAGCATGCGTTAGAGCAGACGGATGAACAGATAGAGGCCACGCAGTATTGACATCCATCACCAACGGCCAGCACGCAATCCCAAAACTTGCAGAACAAACACGCCAACAGAAAGGATGCACACAGGTCTAGAAGTACAAGGAAAAAGCAAAAAAAAAAAAAAAGTTTTAAGATTAATGTTTAATTTTCTTGCATTCAATACAAATAAGATAGGGTCGACATCTGTGGCATAATGTATTACCACAAAAAAATTATTTCACGTCATATCTGTTTTTTGTTTTTGTTTTTTTTCTTTTTTTTTTTCTTTAAAGCACACATTGAGGTTATGGTGAGGCATTTACATTAAAAGTATATGAGGCCTTATAATAATCAGCTTATAATTTTATAAAAGCACTTAATTATAGCAATAATTCTTCTGTATTATTGGCGCTGGCAAGCTGTTTAAGGTATAGTTTACACTAAAGAAAGACAATTACTGAATTTGACCCACCTCAGTCATCCAAATTGTAAATGAGTTTGTGTTCACCTTACAGATTGGAAAAATGTAGCATTGCATCAGCTTCTGGCACCAGAGATCCTCAGTGAATGGTTGCCGAGAAGTCCAAACCTCTCCAAAACCTCACAAAATCCACAAGTATCCAACGATCCAGTCTCACAATTAACATCTTGTGAAGTAAAAGCTGCCGGGTGGTTTGGAACGGAGCCAATCCATCATTTAGGATTTTAACTTCCCTATTCATATCATTCTTTCCTCCATAAAAAGTCATCTAGTGTGATTCAGATAAAATATGCTCAGATCAAGCACCATTTACAGGCAAAAACAGTCCAAAACAATATGGCCATGAAGCAATGGTTTAAAGTTAAAATGTCTTATGATGGATTTGTTTCTTATAAACTCTCAGCTTTTTGGCTTCTCAAGATGTTATTTGATGGACTGGAGTTGTGTGGATTGCTTGTGGATTATTGTGATTTTTTTTTTTATCAGTTGTTTGGACTCTCATTCTGGCGGCACCCATTTAGTGCAGAGGATCCATTGGTGACCAAGTGTAATGGTACATTTCTCCAAATCTGTTGTGATGAAGAAACAAACTCATCTACATCTTGGATAGCCTGAGGGTGAGTATATTTTCAGCAAATTTTCACTTTTGGTGAACTATTCCTTTAAATTGAAATGTTACCGTTTTTTAAGCATTACATTGTCATAGCAACAAAGGTTTAACATTTATATAACTTTACACAGAAAAAAGTCAGAAACTGATTTTCACAATAAAATCATGTTAACACAAATAGTTTACGTCTTGTTGCTATTCTATTAAAACAGTGATTGGCCTCATTCACTTACTTTACAGTGCCTCACTGTAAACCAGATTTAAAAAAAAAAGAAAAGTCTAAATGAATTTTTGTGTTAATCAACACTATTATGACACAAGTGCTGACTGAGCTTAAGTTGTATTGAACCTAGAATATTCCATTAATGGCTGAATCACTGACAAAATATTGATGTGGTTCCCACAAATAAAGCAGCTTTGCTAACAGTGTAGCTCACCATAAAACTGCTATCCTGTTTTGTAAACTTAAGAGCCTTTATACTACTAATCAGCACCACACCAAGTTTGGTGTGCATCCTCGTCAATTTATCATCATAATTACGATAAAAGATGACAGGAAGAGGGAAAGCTCGTCAGTCGTGCTAGCGAGGATTTCAGCATCTATAATGCATTAGATGTCATAAAAATTGAATCCCTCATTTCATTGAGTCAAATGTAATTTGAGGTGTTGCTTACCTTCAACAGGGGCTTTCAGGCTCATACGACTCAGTGTGGAGGTGGAGGATCGGCTGATTTTGCGATGACGTTGTGTTGCTTTATAAGCGGTGATATGTGACTTTTTAAGATGATTTGTGGCTAGCTGAACGCAGACAGGAAAAGCATCGCTGATGTCACTGCCAGGTGGGTTTAAAACATTCTGAAATTGCTTTTTCACATCTGTTGGGACTTCTTTGATATGCACATCTATAAAAAAAAATGGAGATTCTAATAATAAAGTTATTTGGATGTTAGTTTAAAAAATGAATGGTAGTGTGAAGGACATTTACCAAATGCTAGTGGTTTCGATTTGCAAAGAGGGGAAATAAGACATAAGTTTTCCTTTCCAGAGAGTTCATCAGTTGGTGATAATTCACTATCCTTTAGACATGTTCTAGTAGATTCCAAGTCTTTTACATCAGATGACTCTGTAAAATAAATAAACCACACTATTAGTTGCTCTTTTCCTCTATACTGAAGTATTAAAAGTGAATAGAAAAGTCTTACCAGTGTGTTGAAAAGTTGATGTACTAAGAACTGAACTATTTTGCAGCTCATCTTCACGAAGGTTGGATTCCGATCCAGTTGGTGACCGGTCACCGTGTTCATCCTCATGGTCACAGTCCATCTTTTCAAACTCCTCTCACTGTATTCACTACAAGAAGAATAAGTGTAAAGATGTAGAGTGAAAATGCCAGAGCATTTGAACTCTTACCTATGTCATTAAATATTCAAACGGGAAGCAAAGAAAATAGATGCGCTGTAGTCTGCGGCATATTTTAAATACTAATGGTAAACTGTAAAGGGAGAAAGCTAATTGATCACTTGACATGTTGTTATGTTACGGAACTAACAGTTAATAATGCGTTTCACTTTCCCTGTTTTGTGACTAACAAGACTACTTTTGAACTGATGACATTCATTTTAAGAGTTTTCATTTGATTTCACAAAGTTAATAAATATTATATATATATATATATGCAAAAAATACAAAGCCTAGCATAAAAAGTACTGATGGAGCAAAAAAGTGCCAGAGTCATTAATCTATTATTAATCTCAATCCATTTGGCGAACATATTGTGTGACAGGGATAAGAGGCATTTTAGATGTAAAGAGGGCAATAAATTTCAACAACCTATTAGTCCAATGTTTGCTTACCTTGTGTCAGAGAGATGCCAGCAAAACTTATTTTCAAGCGGATCTCAAAACCTTGTTTGGAAAAAATAAAAAACAGTTCAGTTTTGCAGGATATTAATTGAGATATACCTTAAATTAATTAAAATACAAGAGATATTAAAACAAAATGTTCTATGTAGGCTATAATATTAATTTCTCATCACAAAGAATTTAACATTACAACTTATTTAACACTCTCCTGGAACTCAAATGTCACCAAAGGTAATTGAGGACCAAATTATTATCGTAAAGCACATCTGACCACCTCGTCATCAAGTAAACAATATTATCTGCGGTACTGTGTCGCCAAATTTATACGGATACATATATCAGCAGGAGTGATGTTATATTTGTAATCGGGTTTTTTTTTTTTGTCAACCTAAATACTATACACACACACATGTTGCTGTCCTTTTCCTCTTATTGTTCTACTACGATTGCCAAGTTTATGTCATATAAAATCTTTTTATGTTATCTTTGATCAGTCAATTCACGTTTCAAGTTTCATTTCAAAATTCACTAACCTTCACCACCACCTTCATCCCATCGTCCGTCAGATGCCAGGTTGATTTTCTCTTACTTGCGCTGTAGGGGCAGTTGCTTTGCCTGATCATTATCCATTCGTTAGCATGTCATAGTGTTGATAGGACGCACATACACCACACCCCCTACCAATAAATAAATGCAATAAATATATTCATACAATCAACCATTATTAATAATAATAATAATAAAGTACTACTACTAATATTAATAATAATGTGTATCCTTGTTAATATTGTTGTTGTTTTTATTGCTGTTGTTTATTATAAAACAGTTACTGAAAACACATTGATTATTAGGTATTTATACTGTACCATAATCTCAGAAAATGTACATAGCTTTTCCCCGGTGATGACTTTTATTATGACAAGCAACCCTCTTCCCGCACCGGCCCAAACAGACCAGAAACGACGCTGTTAGCCACTGATCGATGTAACAACTATAAGCTTTATAATATCGGTTCAGTTCGTAGTATTGTGTTATGAATTGTACTGTTATCAAGGTCGGAACATTCAGGATACAGACGTGTTTATGCAGTGAGGTATTATCTCAATCAGTCCTCGTTTGCTCTGTTTGATCGGATCTTCCAGAAGGCGGGGAGCAGTGATGGCAAGTCTGCTATTATGATCTGATAGCATTTCAGCTGCATCTTGAGCAGTCAAAATAAAACAAAAATAAATTCCCTGAAAACAATTGTTGCAAATTAAACAATGCATTATTTAACTAATTGTATTGTAAGCAGGAGTAAATATTAATAGGTTAATAGCTAACGTAATCGAATTTGTTGTTAACAAGTGTGCTATCATGCTAATATGTATTGTGATTTACTGATTTGGAACTGTGGTCAAAACATGTAAAAAGTACTTTTTGTGTCAAATGAATATCTAATCTTTATTTTTTATTATTTTTGTTTTTGTTGTTATTTAATGTTTGGGTGCCATCGTCTTTGAATCTGTTGATATTCCCATTAAGTGTAGCTTGTGTAGCTCATGTATTTGTGAACACGATATTTCCATTGTATTGCCTCTGTCGTCATAGGACAGCGAGATGTCTGATATAGACCAGACTCCAGCAATGGACAGAGCTGTAGTAGATGCAGAGAATACTCCTCTCTACTGCATTTGTCGAAAACCAGACATAAACTGTTTCATGATGTAAGACAAATCTCTCCAACCATGTTCTCACTAAAGGTATGACAGTGTATGTGTCCAAACTGAGTGCTTAATTTTTCATCAAATCTTTTTCCCGTAGTGGTTGTGACAAGTGCAATGAGTGGTTCCATGGTCACTGTATAAATGTGACAGAGAAGATGGCCAAAGCGATCAGGGAGTGGTACTGCCAACAGTGTCAGGGTCAGTGACTAAAGACTTTCACCTCAAAATATTTAAACATGCACTTGAACATAATATGTTGTGTTAGAATATGTGTTAATTCTTTCTCAAATATTCTTCATCTCTTAGAATTGGATCCATCTCTTTCGATACGCTATCGGAAAAAGAACCGTGATAAAGACGTCGAGCCAGAGAGAGTTGAAAAACGATCCAGCACTCCAGAGTATAAGATCGATAAGCGTCGAGGATCTAAAGTTAGTGTTTCTCAAGTTCACCACCCAAGTTTGCCTTTTATGATGTCACGTTCTCTGTTGCATTATGGGTGGGTAATTTGATCAAAATTATTTTTGGAAATATGCACTGAATTAAATGCTTCAAAAATTATATTTAATCTCATTTGATTATTTAGATTTTTGACTATTATGGAACTTAATTTATTTTAAAACAAAATTCAAACATGAAAATTAATAAAATAAAAATACAATTTTAAATAAGTTTAATTAAAATAGTTATCTATATATATTATATATAATATATATACATAATTAGATAATATATATGATATAATAATCCGTCCAGCCCTTAAATGTACCTTGTAACCTTCATTAAACCTGCATGTAATTATTACATTTATTAAAGAACAAAGGTAAAAAATATTATTGTCTACGAACTGCATTCCAGGTGAAGCGCTCTGCTCGTATGTGTGGTGAATGTGAACCCTGCACTAGGACGGAGGACTGTGGTCAGTGCGACTTCTGTAAAGACATGAAGAAATTTGGCGGCCCAAACAAGATTCGTCAGAAATGTCGTCTAAGGCAGTGTGTTGTCCGTGCACGGGTAAGTGTTTATTTAGGTGGTTTATTATTTAGTTTTTGTTTTGTTGTTAATTTTCTCTCACAATGCTTTTGCAGAAAATGCTGCGTGTTCGAGACGAGGAGTTTTCTCTGTGTGAAAGGAAGGACAATATAATGCACAGGGATAGACGATACTCAGATGATTATGATGAGAACGATATGGAGCCATATGAGCATTACAAGGGCAGAAATGCGGTAACCACTAATTGCTGTAGCTCAGCCACAACCACTTAGTATATACATTTCTTTGAACTTGTCAGGTTAGAATATATATTTTAACCTGAGTATTTTTGTGAGATATGCTTGATGTGGATGCTGCTTAGGTCTAGCACTCGTAACAAACCTCACACCCTTCTTTTTTTTTTTTTTAGTCATGGGCATGAGCTGAAGACGGCCCACTTTAAACAGAGCCTGTCCAACGGAAAAAGCTATAAAGTCAGAGCACGTCAAGAAGGATAGACAAAAAAATTTGACAAAAAGGTACAGATGATAAACACATTTCCTAACCCTGTGTGGGCTGACAATCCTTTAACAATTACTAAAAAAAAAAAAAATGTAATTCATTAATTAATTGTAAAAAAATAAATAAATAAACAAATCTGTCAATATGCTATATCATCACCAAATCTTAGATTCAATTTTTTTGTCAGTTTTTCTTTCAGTCTGTACAGGTTTTGTATTTCTTTTTGGAACAGATTGGTAGTAGGCCTCATTGATCTGAGCTTATGCACATCCATTTTTGAGTGAGAAAAGTATTCATTGTGGATAACTACGGCAATGTTCACTCAGAAACTGAGGTGTAAAAGATTAATGTTCAGAGAGGCCTACAATCAATCAGTTCCAAAAAGAAATATAAAACCTGTGCTAATTAAATTAAAACTAATATTATAGCTTAAAGAGAAATTTATGAGCAATCTTTTGTAGGCTGGTCATTTTTAACTGGTAACATCACAAATGTAATCCCCCCCCCCAAAACACAAACATTATTTAATATTTTTTGGTAGAAGCTGTTATACCCTAAGAAAATGTTAGTCCATTGGAGTAATATTAACTAGCATTTTCAGGAAGTCAAAATGACCAGAGCATAACATGTGGGTTGAAGGGATGGTTCACCTAGTAATGAAAATGTTCATTTATTCACCCTCAAGTTATTCCTAACCTGTATGAGTTAGAGAAAATAGTTTGAAGAATGTTTTACCAAACAGTTTTTGGTCCCCACTGGTTCTATAGTATGCAACAAATACATTGCAGTCAGAGGACTAGTAAACTGTTTGGGTTCCAACATTCTTCAGCATTGTTTGCTCGGTCGCATCTGGCTCGTCTTTAACAGAAATATTCCCGTCGGCCACATCAGAAACAGAAGCACCGTGATCGTTTGAGACACAGCGAGAGGGGAGATGGCAGACATGGAGGAGACTTGCAACAGTGTCTGGGGCCAAACTGTATCGAGTCAACACGTCCAAACTCAAAATACTGCTCTGAGGACTGTGGCATGAAGCTGGCCACCAAGTAGGTTATTTCATTAAGTGCAGCCAAGCAGCATGGAACAGTCACGCAATCTTATACCAATACCAGTTTTATGTGTTTTGTACGTAAGATTGTGTTGATTTATTGATCTGCTGATTTGTGCAGCCGCATCTACGAGATCCTCCCACAGCGCATCCAGCAGTGGCAGCAGAGCCCCTGCATCGCTGAGGAACAGGGCAAAAAACAGCTGGAGCGCATCCGCAGGGAGCAGCAGGCTGCTCGGATGCGCCTCGCCGAGATGGAGCGCCGTTTCCACGAGCTCGAGGGTATCATTGCCAAAGCCAAGCAGCAGGTGGTCCAACAGGATGAGGATGTGAGTTCCCAGCAATACTTTCTTATGCTAATATCATTGAATTTTGTAGAGTAATTAGTATAAGATAGAATTTATGTGTTTCAGGGATCTTGTCATATTTATTGGTGTAAGCTAGCTAATGTCCTGTCTTGCAGGTGAATGAAACGGACAGTGAAGACACAGACCTTCAGATCTTCTGTGTGTCCTGTAGTCACCCTATTAACCCCAAGGTGGCGCTGAGGCATATGGAAAGATGTTATGCCAAGGTGAATATATTTTGTTTTCTGAGCTGATTTATTGAATAGTGAATTTTGGTCTGATGTGGCATTCCTTAAAACAAAATTGGTTTGTATTACACTAACACTTGATTTATTATTTTAACAGTATGAAAGCCAGACCTCTTTCGGTTCCATTTTCCCAACCAGAATAGAAGGGTAAGAGGGCTATATTTCAAGTATTATTATATAGTACAGCAGTTTTGATTGAATGTGTCTGTATATCCTTCATTCACTTAGTTTTCTTGTTATACTTCCTCTACTTGCTTTATTTGTGTGCAGTTTTACCAAAAGTCTGTGGTGTATATAATACACTTGTTATTTTTCTGGAATTTCAAAAATATGTGTATTATTTTCATTATTATTATTTTATAATAACTGTATGATAATGACTATTTTTTTAATATATGCAGGAAATTAAATACTTCACAAATGGTATTTCATCTCAATTGAGTCTTTTTGGTTTTCCTTTTTATTTGCAATAAAATCAAAGTTTTTTTTAAATGTATAATATTAACATGTATATATATATATTTATTTCTTCATAGGGCAACAAGACTCTTCTGTGATGTTTATAACCTTCAGAGTAAAACATACTGCAAGAGACTCCAAGTTTTATGTCCAGAACATTCCAGAGATCCAAAGGTGAGAGTTTAGTGATGGTCCCACAGTATTTCTGCTCAAACTAAGGGTACGTTTACACAACAATGATTGTACTTACAATGGAATTTTTTTCTTTGCATTTTGGAAAAGTTTCACGTACAGATAACAACATTGTCTAAACAACCCCTGTTCACATGGATCCGCAAAATACTAAAGACGCTGTAGTATTCATGCTAGGCCAGCAGTTGGCGATGCTACTTTTTACACAGAAACTTTGCATTTTTAAGCTCCCAAAACTCCATTGTCATGTAAATGAATGGCCAAAATGCATATAACATTTCCGTTTTTAGTCGAAAACGGTGTTGTGTAAACACCCCCGAAAAAAAACACCCAGTGGCTTTTTCTAACCTGTTTGTCTCCCTCATCTAACACACCTGATTCAACTCATCAGCTCATTAGTGGAAGACTGCAAGACCTGAACTGGGTGTGTCCGATAAGGGGGGCGTACAAAATATACAGTGCTGGGGGTCTCCAAGAAGATGGGCTTGAAAAACCCCTGAACGAAACTAACTGCATCTTCAGACATCTCTTCATAACAGGATTTGTGTTCAGTAAATTACTATTCTGTTTTTCTCTTCTCAGGTCCCAGCAGATGAGGTGTGTGGATGTCCATTAGTGCGTAATGTATTTGAGCCGACTGGAGAGTATTGCAGGGTCTCGAAACGCAAGTGCAACAAGCATTACTGCTGGGAGAAGCTCAGACGGGCGGAGGTGGATCTGGAGCGTGTCAGAGTGGTCAGTCAAGTTCTTCCAAACTTATTTTCATTGTAGTCTTAATTTAGTTTCTTATAACTCATACTTTCCCCTCCAAACAGTGGTACAAGCTGGATGAGTTGTTTGAACAAGAACGCAATGTGAGGACGGCCATGACCAACAGAGCAGGACTATTGGCCCTGATGCTCCACCAGACCATCCAGCATGACCCTCTGACCACTGATCTCCGCAGCAACAAAGACAGATAGCCATGCCAACAATCTGTGCTCAAAAATGATTTCTTTATATTTGTATACTTTTCATATTGTATATTTGTCACTATTTGGATGATGTCATTCATATTAAAACTCTCTTCATGTGTCTCCTTCAGTCTGCATTGATTCATTTGACTTGTGCTCAATTAGTTAATTATGGAATTGTAATTTTTGTTGTGATCCTCAGATTTCTTGCTTTATTTTTTAGTTATTTTATCTATACTATATTGATATGAGCAAGTATGCTTACAAGGAATTTGTCTTGGTAAAACTAGCTTCCAGAACAGAGATGAAATAACAATTAGACATAAAAATAGACAATATAAATGTTTATTTTTTTTTAAAGTTTAATGATAAGTATTTTAGCCTACTCTGTAGTTAAAATAAATTTTTATAAAAGGCCTATTTATTTCCACGTCTAGGGGTTAATAGCAGTTTCTCAGTATATCATATATATGTAGTGTGAAAAATGTAATGATGAATACATTTTATTATTAAATACCATTTATGAAAAGTAACATAAAAAACGACGAAATTCAGAGATTCATGTTACTTTTTCAACTTTTGACTCATGTTTACACTGATAAAGTAATTTGTAATCAGAAAAAAAAATCTATCGTGCTATTTTGTTAAATCTCTTAAGGTCTGTCGTCTAGCAGTACATCAAAGACGTAAATGTTACATCAAGCAGCGCAACATCAGTCTAGCTTTTTGAGACGTGAGCAGGGAACTTTATTTATTCAAAATGCTCGAGTCACGTGTTTCCGGGTTACAACAGCACTTCCGGTCCCTCTCCTGTTTCAGTATTTAAAATATATCAATGTGAGGATTGTTGAAGGGTTTACAGGTAGGTTTTTAGGAATGGCGGGATCGTATTTATGATTTTAGTTTAACATGACCGTTAAAAACAGCAATCAGTCCAGGTAAATCCCAATAATTGTTTTATTTACTATCATTTCGCGTTTGCTAATATTTTAGCTACCACGCTAAGTATTGGCGCTAATACGTGTAAGGCTGTGTCTCAAAACCTAGTTTGCTGACTACCTAGACAGCATTTTCTGCATCAAAAGTCGTGGTTTAAAAGATAAAGCGTTTGGTATTTACACGAAGAGCAACAATAGGCAGTCAGCTGACTGTTGGATTCAATTGCAGGTGTCTGAGCTGAATGCATAACATATTGCAAAGAGATTATTCAGATAGTTCAACGTTATTAAAATGAAGGAGCTTCAGATGGACAAAAAGTAGATGATTTACAGTGCTGGAAGGTAGAAGAACTGAACAAGTATTGTTTGCTGCTTAAAACACTGTATCTGGGTGTTGCCCCACTAATGTGTATTTCCTTATTGCAGCTGTCATAAGAAGAACAGGGAGGCTATACTAACATGGAAACGGAGGAAGTAGTGGCTGAGGCACCTGCAGAACCAACAACCGAAGTCATAGATGCAAATACAGAGGAAAGCAAAGAGCCCACAGAAAGCACAGACATTCAGAATCATGTCACAGATGAAAACAAAGAGGGAGCTGTAACTGAGAAGGAAGGTGAGCCTTCCAAAGACGTCGACAAACCACCTTGTGACTGGTTGGAGCCACTCGAAGAAGACTGTGATGATGTCGATTCCCCGAGCGTTGATGGAGAAGTAGAGAGCCTTGTGGGGAGCGAATGGAGCGGCAGTGTGGTTAGTGTTAGGAAAAGCACTGGAGAGAGAGGTGGCAGAGGTGTTGGGTATGTACATGACCTGGATTCTAATAATTAAACACCTCACATCAAACTTTAAGTGATGAGTTCTAGAAAATTAATAAGTTTTCTCTTATGCACTTCACTATTGTTTAAACATATTTTTGTATGTTTTGCTTTTTCTTCTAGGAGACCGAGGAGGAGAGCACAATGCGAGGTAGATGAAGAATGGGAAGATTGGCCATCATTAGGGCAAGGATGGAAACGCAAACAGGTTTTTCGTCGGTCAGGCACCAGTGAAGGACGTAGTGATACATACTATATGAGGTATTGTAAAAACGACTCAATTAAAGGAATAGTTAGAAATTTAAAAAAAAAATTGCTAAAAAAACTCACCCTCATAACATTCAAGATGTAGCTGAATTTTTGTTTCTTCATCGGAACAGTTTTGGAGAAATTTAGCATCACATCACTTGTTCACTAATAGATCCTCTGCAGTGAATGGGTGCCGTCAGAATGAGAGGTCAAACATTCCACAAGAACCCACCATTCAGTGAGCAATTAATCTCGTTCTGGTGAAGTAAAGCAAATGCATGTTTGTAAGGCATTTTAATGTTAAACCCTTGCTTGTGGCCAAAATGTGAGTTTGTAATAACACTTCCTCCAGTGAAAAGTCCATCTGCTGTTGTCCTCTACATCAAAATATTGAAAATATATGTTTAGAGCTTGTTTTGGACCGTTTTTGCTTGTAAACTGTACTTGATCAGTGCATATTTCTCTCCTGATCCAGACGAGACAGCTTTTTCACTTGAGTAAGTAATATTATGGATAGAGGACTTGTACTTTAGCCAGAAAACAATGGTTGAAGTTAAAACACATCCAAGGATTTATCACAAAACATGAGCTAAGACAAGACGTTAATGATATAATAGTTGTTGATATGGTATGTTTTATCAGCGTTTGGACTTGGCATCATTCATGCGAGCATCCATGGTGAGTAATGATGTAATGCTAAAACATTACTTGTGGCCGTTCATTATTTGCATCACCCATTTTTTTTTTTAATTATTTTTTTTCCTTTCAGTCCAAGAGGTCATAAAGTAAGAAGTAGGGTTGAGCTTGTTAAATATATAAGTCAATCTGTGGACCTCACAAATTTTGATTTTAAAACGGGCCAGTTTCTTGGTGAAGAGCCTCGAAGAAGAAAGGTGAGATGTTGTTCAGCATGCTCTCTTCATTTTTTTGGCTTAAATTTATTCACATATTTCCCACTAATATCTACATTCTGGTATCCATAGAGAAGGAAACTGGATTCTTCCCAGGCACACTTTTCTGTACCCAGTTTTCCAAATGAATTGGCAGATACAGGTGGTGCAGCTGGCAATCCAGGATCTTCAACTAGTCTCAGCTATGGTACAGCTCCGAAGTTGAGCACATATTCAATCCATAAGGGTGCCAATACAGTGACCACTCCAAAATGCAATACCTATTCTAGTCCTGAGACAAATACCGCTTTATCAAGTGCCACTGCACAACTTACTATTGATCTGACTGAAGATTCTGCGAATCCAGCTCCTCCTCCTCTGAGCGGTTCAGTGTCTGTGGCCCCAGATAGGCCCATCAATGGTGCCAGTGGAAATCCACAAAAATGTTTTGGGTAGGCAATGCTTCTTTTTCTTACACTATAGCCTAAATGTCAAAAACAGCGGTGTTAATATCTTTCTTCACTCTGTTCTTTTTGTTTGTACTCAGTGTCTGCCTAAGATGTCATAAAACCTATACTTTTGAACAGGGACAAACTATGTGCCAGAATTGCAGGCTAAAGGGTAACACATGTAAGTCAAAATGTATTCATTTATTTTCCAGTTTGTGAGTGCAGGCAAGTAAGCAGCAATAGTGTATTTCAGCTAATGCTATTACTTTTACTTTTAGTCATTTAGCAGAAGCTTTTATTAAAAGCGACTTACAAATAAGAAAAAGTAATTAAAACTAAAAGCTAAAACTCTATAAATACTATCTATATATGTATATACACATTTAAGAAAATAAAACAAATTAAATAAAAATGACAAATGCATAAAACAACATTTCAAAACTAAAACATTTAAATGAAAACAAAAAAATTAAGCTAAAAACAATTCAAACATACACAAATAAGAAAAAAGTAATAAAATAAACAGCTAAAAGCTTGTAGAAAAATAAATAGATTAAATAAAAATGACAAATGCATTCAACATTTCAAAACTAAAACATTTAAGTGAAAACAAAAAATAAAGCTAAAAACAAAACAAAATATTAAAGAACAAAAGGTATAAAAGTATAATAATGACTCTAACATAACACTAAGCCAAACACAAAAAAACAACTACATATGTGTATGTCCAGCCGACAATTTGTTGAAGTACTGAAATAACTCAAAATAAATAAGTAAAACTTAATAAAAAGCCTATATAGACGACAAAAAATTTTTAAAAAAATAATAAAATGACAACATTACTACAACAGTAACTAAAACTAAAATAGATAACTAAAACAAATCAAACTACATTAGTTTATCAGTAAACCTAAAAAAAAATAACACTGAGGCAAACACACATGCTAAAAAACAACAACTTACTTGCACATAGTAAGAAATGTTTATAAAAAACTGAAACAGAAGTGAAAAGAGGAGAGATAAAAAGCGATACTTATCCTTTGCCAATGTCCCTGCCTGGTGGAGTCGCACGGTAGAGTCAATGGTCTTCACACTCTTCGGTCTTCACACGAGGAGGCCGCGACCGCTTCCGCGTTAAACTAAGCTTCTTTTTAATTCGTTTAACAGAATTGTTATTGTTATTTTTTTCTGTTGGTTTAGCAATAATAAGACGAAGACAACCCTACAAAAAGGTATGTTTTCATTTTTTTTGGCTTTATGTAATGTGTTGCCTTACAAATAAAAACACATTTATTTGTATTTTTTTTTTCTTAGTGGGTTCCATGTGGCCGATGCCGGGCTTGCCAAAATACAGTGGACTGTGGAAAATGTGTTAGTTGCAGAAATGCTCGGCTACGCCTTCGACTCAATATCCACTCTCGTAAAGTCATTAAGTGTCGCAAACGGAAGTGTTTGCGCCCCATCCATAAAGACAGGGCTGTAAAGGTAATTCTTTTTTTTTTCAGTCAGTAGATGATATTCTATGTTATGTAAGGACATTTGTGTAAGAATAAGAATATAGTTAAACTGTTGCATTATACTAAATAATAAGTGGCCTTGGAAAGTGTTTGGACCCTTGCCCACACTTGCAATGTCAAACCAAGCGCATTTAGGTTGTTTTTATGATCTGTTCTGTTTGATGGCTTTGTCAGAACCTCAGTTTTGTTCTGCCCCCACTGGTGTCTTTTTACACTGTACTTTTGTTTCCACATGGCATTTGTGTCATGAATTAAATGCACAATGAAATCCACACATTTTCATGAATTACTTAATTGTTTAAAAGTTTGGGGTTGGTTGGTGTTTTATGCTCACCAATACTACATTTATTTGATAAATACAGTTTAAAACGTACTGTGTTAAATATTATTATAAATTGACATAATTAAAACGGTTTTTACATTCATATATTTAATGAAGCAATTATTCTCCGAATTGGCAAAGCTGAATGCAGCAGCCATACACCTGGTTAAATGTTATTGAAATCATTTTAATATGCTGATTTGTTGCTCTGGTAATTATTATGTTGAAAACATTTTTGTGGAAGCAATGACACTTTTTTTTTTTTAGGATTCCTTGATAAATAAAAAGTTCGAAAGTACAGCATTTATTTGAAGTAGAAATCTATATAAATGTCTTCACTGAATAAAATGCTAATTTCTTTAAAGAAAAAAAATCTTACAGCCCTCAAACTTCTGAACAGTAACTTTCTGAGTTACTCTGTGTCTAATGATCATATAATCTTTACTCACCTTTATCTAATCCACAGGCATCAGAGTGGCAGTTTCCAAACATGGCCAGATCACTAAGCACAGCTTCAAATTTTTCACAAGTGAGAATAAAATGCTTTGAACTACACTATTCTTTTCACACAGTGCTTCATTATGCTTGTAAAAAAAAGTTTTAATCATTCAGTCTCCCTCTTCTTTTCTTTTTCAGCCCTCAGTCTCAGATGATTTTGAGGAATCACAGGTAAAATCTTTTAAATAATCTCTGACTAATCTGAGGGATTCCTGTAGAACAACTATATCTAAATGTTGTTTCCCTGTAAGCAGAGCTCCTATCTGCAGTACAGTGACTCAGAGGATCTGTCTATGTTCTTTGGGGGTAATGATGGTGACAATGGCCTGGATGAGGTATAGTTCTAGCTAGCCAGTTAAATACACTGCAGTAGCATGATCCAAGTGCCTTGATCACAGATGTTCACATTGTTTGAAGAGATTCACAAAGTATTTGTTCTCTTCTTAGTTGGGATATATTGCATTTTTTTAGAAATGAGCTTGAGGCAAATTTGCTTCATGCTTCAGGCTTAAGCTGCAAATATTTAATACAGTCAGATGTAATCAGAGACTTAAAATAGTGTCCTGAATATTCTTTAAATAGTGATTTGTTTTTTCTTGATTTGCAGATGGGTGTACCAAAAGTACGTCGCCGTTCCTGTGGGAAGTGTAAAGGCTGCGTTCGCCGTACAGACTGCGGAAGCTGTGATTTTTGCATGGACAAACCC
Source organism: Sinocyclocheilus anophthalmus (assembly GCA_018155175.1). Taxonomy (NCBI): domain Eukaryota; kingdom Metazoa; phylum Chordata; class Actinopteri; order Cypriniformes; family Cyprinidae; genus Sinocyclocheilus; species Sinocyclocheilus anophthalmus. Next base: position 5,348 of record JADLZN010009312.1, on the reverse strand, counting down.
AAGTTTGGAGGCAGAAATAAAAAAAGACAGAAATGCCGTCTACGACAGTGTCAAAGAGAGGCTATGGTGGGCTTCCAAAATATAATTTCAACTGTATTATTGCATTGACTGTTGAGAAGTGTTTTATGGTGCTTATTTGCAACCTTTAGCTGTCCACTAACTTAGGATTATTTCTGTTAATTTTGTTGGTTCATATACAATACTTTGTTTTATGTATATATTATATAACAGTTGAACTGTGATTGATAGGATTTGGACTATTAGTGAGTTTAAGTCTTGTGAATGAATGGCTCTAGTGTTCTTTTTACATAATCTATCATAAAACAAACTGAAGCCTAGTACTGTTGGGTTTTAGTCATGTGTATGACAAAGTGCAGTTTAGTGGAATCAGAACAGTTAAATCCCTAACGATTCATCCATATTATTACATGTCTGTTGTAGGTTCAATAATTGTGCAAAAAAATCTTGTCTCGATGTTTGTTTAACAGAAGCATTTGCTGCCTATGGATGAAGCGGAGATGCTCTTTTCTCAGGGCTGGGTTACACACGGCAGGCCACGGTACACATATGGACGTAGTAGACCCAGGTCCAAAAAGTTGTGGCATTTTGAGGTTTCAGATAACGAGGCTGAATCGTATGTGCCAAAGGCGCATACCTCAGGTGTTGCCCAGGTGCTGAATCGGAACAGGCTCCTTCATTCCAGTTACAATAGAAAGGTATTCCAGAATCTATAAAACATTTCCACTGTTCCTGTTTGCTCTCAATAACTTTTTCTTCTTGGTTTTCTTCTTGTTGATTTAGGCTTATGTTTATACTGATATTGCTAACAGTCATTTGATGAACAACATCCCACTCTACAATCCACAGAAATTTGAGGTATGTTTTCACCATGAAAATGAATATAATACCCATATAATGTTAATCAAGTCATAATGATTCCTTAAATTAATTCCAGAGCAGTTTTCCCTGGACATAAATAAGCTTATTTGGTTTGTTGCATTTTCGTATTATTTGAACAGACCTATATAAATATGTTCATATCTAATTTCTGTCATCCCTATCTCTTGAGAAGATGAGCCCCCAGCTGCGCATAGGACGGGCGGAGATGATCAGAGAAAATGGCCTTCAAGTCAGTGGTATCAGTAGCAGAGCCCTTCTGTCTGCGGTAAGCTCCTTATGCTTCACTGTCTTAAGCTCAAACAAATAAAAACAAACAAAGATTAGCAAGTGGGAAATAAACCGTAAGCCAGTAAGGTTATCTGAGGTGCTGTCTTTCCTTAGGTTGGGTGGTGAAAGTAAAATAAATTCAAGATTGTAGTTGTACCAATCAGTGTTTGATCTAACCAGTGTTCATGCATAGCTGTACGCTTCTGATATTATTCCCACGCAGAGAGGAAAAAATGAGGTGCAGAAGGCAGACTTAAAGTGGCGACTTCAAAGCTGATTGAGAAGGCAGAGTTTCAGTAATTACATTGATTTTTGGTTGTCTTGACAATTAAGTCCTGTTTGCTTTCACATTATCTTGAGAAAAAAGTCTGAAAATAACAGTAATGCATGGCCTTTTAGATAATGTTTTAAATTAAATATTTGTAACATCTATTAAAAAAAATGCTTTTTAAAGAAATTAATACTTTATCCTCACGGAGCAATAAATTGATCAAAGGACAGGAACTACAATGATAATGTTGCAAACGCTTTCTATTGTAAACAAATGCATTTCTTGGAACTTTCGGTCAAAGCTACAAAACTGTGTAACAATTTCCCACCAAAATATTAGGCAGCTTTGACATTAAGAATAATAAAGAATGCGGAACTGAGCACCAAATCCGACTGATTGCTGAAGGATAAGTAAACCAAGACTGTTGAAATATCGCTTTTGCCATCATAGCATTATTTTCAAAGTCATTTTTAAATGAAAATTTTAAATTTACGAGTGTGAGTAATGAGGTTACTGTATATTATTATATACATATTTAATAAACTTATATTTTTTTCACTTCACATTTTTAGAGACCCAGAGTGTTTTCCTATGTCATTCCACCAAATGCTGGAGAGAGTTTGAGGAAGGGAATCCGATCAGTCATGGTTCGGAAGGTCAGGACCCATGGCAAAGGAGCAGAAGGAGGGGAGAGTTTGTCGCCCCCCGGTAAGAAGCGTTTAGGCAACGGTGTTGTGTAGGAAGTAGTGGGAGTCGCAATTTATTAGTACCTGGCTTCTGGCAGATCACTCAGATATTCAGCATGGCAGACAGTGACCCCACAATCCAAGGCATCGACATCAATCATGAACTGATGCCTCTCCTGAGGTCTCTTCGTAGCATGGTACTTCCTGTCCTCTGGTTCTGCGTTGTGGTGGAAGGCCCTCGGTTACAGCTGATGCAGTGCTCCAAGCGCTCCACTATGGCAGACACCATTATTCATATTGAGCCCAACTTCCACTACCACATCAGCGTCCAGGGACAGCCACTCCTGCCCACCCACAGACTCTACGACAGCCACCCGTCTCGTCTCACCACTACAAAAGAGATTGTTGCCTTCCTCGAGGACCTAGAAAGGTACGCGGTCTGCCAGGGCTTAGGGCATAAAAAATCCACGACTGGGTCAGAGCCTGTGGTTCCTGAACGGGCAGCTACCTGTGACTTCCTCGTTTTTTCAGAAACGGAACGCTGTGAAAACTGCATAACTCAACAAAAAGTATAGAGAGACTATTCAGCACATGGGAATTGGTCTTCAAGTAATACATCTTCTATTTTCTAACTTTTGAACTATTCAGAATATCTTTCGAACTATTATAAATATTACGCAGCCCTTTTTTTTTTTTTTTTTTTTTTTTTTTAATAGAAGGGCTGCCAGCATAATGACTGCTGAATCAGTTTTTGGTTACTTTAATCCACAAAAAGGACTAATATCACTTCCCACATTAACAGGATAGTTTGCCCAAAAATAAAAATTATGTCATCATTTACTTTGGGTCCGGTGTCAATAAGGAGGTTCAACCAGCTGAACACAAATGACAACGTTCCAACTTGATACTTTGGGGAGACACTGAGTGGAGTTTCAATCGACTCATGAAAGCGGATTCAATGGCCGCTCCGGGGCAATTATGACGCACACTGCAACAGTCCACCAAAAAACGTCTGCATACTTCCGATTCAATACATCACTTTAATTCTTAATCACTGTTATAATATCAAAGGTAAAAAGTGCAGAACAGTAAATTATTTAAGTAATATAAATTTCCATCCTACAGGCAAAAGAAAAAAAGCGGCTAAAATGAAGTATAAAAACATAATTCAATCAAGGTTAAGCTTTAAGCATAAAAGGTTCATGAGTGTAGGCTACATGAATTTACAAACATTTTACATATTAAATAAATATCATTCAGTGTCTATTTCAGTGCGCAGCAGCTTTTTCCACATAGTCTAATGCTCTTTTCACATAATTAAATGTTCTCTAATCCAAACTGTTGCATTTCTTAATTAGAATAAATTAAATTAACGTCTGACTTCTACTCCGCCAACAGCAAGAATGCACGCAAAAATAATGAAGTACTGCAATACCAAGTATTGGAAGAATATTAAAATACAACAGGAAAAAGAATAACTGTTGCTTTTGTATTTGTAGAAAATAAAGATGACCAAATAAATTTAACAACTGTGGTGGTGGTTACGGCAGATACCTTCCATCTGGCATCCTTCCATTCCATAGAGTAATCAGCTTTATTTTCGATGGGTTTGTGCTCAGAAAACTACACAAATATTATAAGAAAGAACGTGAGAGCAAGACACACCTTCCCTCAACGATGTGTCAGAGCCTTACTAATTTGCTTGGCATCCCTGCATGTACATAGAAAATTACTGTTTAAAAAATGGTAGCGCTCAAAAAAATATGCATGTGGATATGGCAACAACAACAAAACAAAAATCAACATCCTCTCACGATGTAAATGTAATCCATACGAATTCAGTGCCTCCTCTTACAGGATTCAGTATAGGACATACCCGTTTTTGTCACTGTCACAGTGTCGCATGATGAAATGTGTAATGAATGAATGTACCAGCACTGCAAAAAATGCTTTCTATTGTATTTTGTACTAAGTACCAAACGGGTTACCAAATTCCCATTCTGACGCAAAACCCAGAGTCCACTTCAGGGTTAACATTCTCAGTTTTCACTTACTCCTTTCTGAAACGGGCGCTGGTGATTGTTTAAATGTTGTACCCTTCTTCTTTATGGGACAACAACCAAAAAGCACCAGGTGTGAGTAAAGGTGACTTATGTTCATTTTTGAGAAACTATCCTTTTAATGAGTGACACTAAACATGGAGAAGTTTTTGGTTTGTTTACCCTAGACTATTGGACACGTTTTGGTACCTACTATGGCCAAGGATGCACATTGAATTCTGGTCATATAAATGAGGTAGTGAATGGGCATGTTTTACACAATCAAACATTGATCAGTTTAACTGTACATCTTGCCTTGCACTAAAGTTATAATAGTGCTTCAAATCCATTTTGGTTTAATTCCTCACACCAATGATATCTGTACATGTGTTAATGCTTATGTACTTCTCAGGGGGGATTTTTCAGAATGCATTGATCAGGTGGAAGATTCATGTTTGTTAAAGATTTAATATTTGCTGTATGATATGGGATGAGGCTGCTTTCGTTTTGGATAGTCAATTTTGTACATAGTGCAAGTGGTGGCAGAGAAATTAGATAAAATATAGCGAGAAAGGTTTTTTTATAAATGTCTTTTGCTTTCCAGAATTTGTTTCCTCGGTTACAAAACACTTTGAATTTTGTTTGTATGTGGCTGTATATAAATAATCTGTTTTGTTTCGGGTAGTTTAAGAAATCGCATTATACGTTGGATGATGAAATGATGTGTTCCAAGGCAATTGATTATCACCACCTTTGCCAGTTAATTAATTAATCACAGTACATTAAATTTTATATTACAAGTTTCCTCAAATGTGTTTTATTGGTATATAAGAGTTAAAGATTTTTACAGGGGTGATTCTGGATATCTCTTTGTCAATGTTGTCAACGGTAAGAAAAAAAAACATTTTAAACATTTTTTTAGGAATAAAATGACATCAATTAGTGCAAATATGTCAACAAACTTCTATGTAAAAAAATTTTTTTTTGAATAAATTGGAAAAAAGGAATGTTTAGTGAAAGTGCTACTCAAGTGGAGTGGCTTAAGTATGTATTTGGATGTTTTCTTTCCACTAGTTTGATAGATGATGTGTAATGGAAGCAAAATAGCCCAAAACGGTTTTTGTTTGTAGTGTCTTGTCTTGATTCATTCAGTAACTTAATTTAAATACCGGACTTTAAAAGCAT
>JADLZN010009311.1:0-14012 GCA_018155175.1 Sinocyclocheilus anophthalmus | reverse complement strand
ATAGAGTTGATACTTACTAAGTAAGTCAGTAATGAAATAGAAAATGGCAATTCATATTAAGAGATCAATGATAGTAGTATAGCTTTGATATGAAAAGTCATATGATACAGTATGGCGAGAAGGCACTGCATATTAACGCTTCAAAATGTGTATAGAATGAAATTATATAACATGTTAAAACAATTTTTTTTCAATCGAAGCATTTCAAGTGGGCTTATGCCAGTCATCTTTTTTTAATGCAGCGAATGGCATTTCTCAAGGAAGTGCTATCAGTCCAAAACTTTTTAATGTTATGATAAATGATATTTTTGATAATTTAGAACCTGGAATAGGTTGTGAACTTTATGCTGATGACGGAGCTATATGGAAGAGAGTACGAAACATGACCAAAGTTCTTTCAAGCATGCAAACCGCTAGAACAAGTGAAAGTATTCAAATATTTAGGTATCTGGCTGGATAGCAGGTACACTTGAAAAAAAAAACATAGAAGGAGTGGAGAAAAAGTGTAGGAAAACTTTAAATGTTATGAGGGCAATAGCTGGTAAAGAATGGGGAGCAGAAAGATCCTCAATGATGACAGTGTTATCAAGCTTTGATTAGATCTGTATTTGATTATGGATGCATGATATATGGTGCGGCGTCAGAGACATTGCTAATGAAGCTAGATAGAATACAATACAGAGCACTTGGAATGTGTTTAGGAGCAGTCAAATCAACACCGGTAAATGCTTTAATCGTTTTACGGCGGGTCCTCGATATGAAATTGTCCACCTTAATTTGCGCAGTTAGGTGATATTGTCTTGGGCATATTGGACATCATTACCGCTTATGCTGCGGAGACAATATTGCTATAAGATGTCCAACGCTGACTGTCTGGGAGTATGTGATAAAGAACGGAAGAGTAGATTGGGTGGTATATTAACGCAGCCAAGCAAAAAAGAACAGCTAGTATTCTGAATATAGTATGTATAATTTCATAGCCGTATGTAGTGAAATTTGCATATTGCGTAATACCTGAATAAATTTGGGAATCTGGGAATATTGTTGACAAGAAAAGGAATGGGAGGAAAATGGAATACTCAATACATTGCTATATAGGCACTACAGTACTCCAACATTTGAAGCTTATTGCCAATCAAAAGATGGTTAATTTAAAATTCGTCCAGATAACGTGAACGAATTTATGGTTTTTATACACAGAACAGTGCTTGATGAAACAGGATTACGGTCCCTATCATATGTGTGGACTACGTGGAGTGTAATATCATACAGACGGAGGTTTTTAATGGAACTACGCACATAATACACCTGTCTGACTCGGGAACTCCAAGAGCCCCAGATCCAGGGATGACAGGAGTACGAGTATATGTAGCGGACTGTGGTATTATTATTCATAGGGACAAACAAGGACAAAAAGATGTGGGAGTCGCTCTGGTGCTATATGCGGTACTGTTTCACTCCTGAACCGGGCCTGTGGTCTGCTGTTATGCTTCTGCTGAACGTACTCGTGTGTGGGGTGGTGTGGTCTGGTAGACGAAGTGCAGAAGTGACAGAGCTGTGATTTTGCTCAGGAATCTTACTTCTGTCATTACATCATTATCCAGAGGGGCCACCACCCAGTACGCATCCGAGAAGTATTGTTAATGAATGAAATTTATAATGAGTTAATTGGCAACCACAGCGAGTAAAGGAATTGTAGTAGCCCATATAGGTGAGTTGGGAATTAAATATACGATTTATTGATTGGCTAAAATGCTTTAAAACAACGGAATTGATATTATTGGGTATCCAATTACGTATAGTTGGAAAATTGAAAAGTTGGATTTAGCTACACAGGCAATGTGACCCAGAGAATGGCACCGAGGATGTGGAATTGTAGATATTCTATGGCGCGACGATCATATTATAAAAATCAAACAGTCAGAGTAGCTCAAATTAATTGGTCAACCAGGAGCGGATGGAAGTACAAGGGGATAGACTGCTAGTAATTAAGACTGGCGGTCATTCAGGGCTGATGGCATTCCTGAGAGTGTGCTTTAATGTGGTGTACCTGCTTAACAGGCTAGCTGTGAAATTTTGTGGTGAAGACAGTAAACCATTGCCGCACTAGCGGGCACGCATACTATGAATGGGTAAAAGGTATAGTCGAGGATCGTGAATCGAATTAAGTTGCCATAGTCTAAAGGACTAGAAACTGGTTAGACACGAATACGACGGCGTAAGGATATGTCTATGTGTCGGCTGACTATGGAATGTTAATAGTGTTGTCATAGAACTGTGGATCATAGGATGCTATATTAGGCTCTTTGTTGCTATATAGCCGCGGAGATAAAACGATATCATGAGGTAATAGTAAAAATAATGCTTCGGTGCAGAATCCGTTGTTGCTGAGCCTATCCGGATCGTGGACGGGCCGGCCAGGATTACCATGAGAAGACACGCAGCGCCAACCGATACCTGGATTCTTGATGGCTTCAGAGTTGAGACAGAACAATGTCAACTAATATAATAATAGAAAATCCTGATTGCATAACAGCACAGTAGGTGGCAATATGCTCAAAGTTTGCAACTCGCCATAAAACCAAGAAGAAGAAGCTTCAGTGATTTTAATGGGAGTTTTTGAGAGTGATTGAACTCTGGCTAGACTGAAGTCAGTGAAATTTTTCTTTGATCATGTAAATGTTCTTTCCGCTCTTTCTGTACCATGAAAGTGTTACAATTAGTAACTTACAATGTTTTTATTAAATTCACATTAAATACAAAGTTAGTCATATTAAAAAAAATTTATGGCATGACACCCATATCTGGTACTTAATTAAAAAGAGGGTTTTTTGCATACTTAATAGATTGCACTATTAGGCTACTTTGCCCATCGCCCATTAGCCTAATTAGTTAGATCAACTAACATAATTTATAAAGGTGCAAAATGCATTTACTTACACATAATTGAGAATCAAGATATTTCATGATATAGTTAACATATTTGGGAATATTTAGAATAAAAAGGAAAAAATAAATACAGTGCTATTGTGGCTGCTGTGTGTCACATGACAAGCATGATGCGGCCTCCCCCGCTCCCCCAGTTACTATGGTCTAGAACCGCCACTGCTTAAACGTAACTTAAATTTCATTTGTATCTTCGTTCTATTGTATTTTGTCTATAATTTGTTTATTCATTCTTATTTTATTACTGTTTCCTTGTCTTTTTAATAATTTTTGAACTTCATATTCAGTGAATTTAATATTGAACTTAATAGTTTTTTTCCTCTGGTACAGCAATTTGAGACAGATAAATTATAGAAAAAATATTTAGCATTTAGCCCTGCATTTATATTTTATCTTTGTCTTTTTTGGAACTTTCTTTGTATAGACAAAACAGGTGAAACATTATTCAAAGTATCTTTTTTTGTGTGTGTGCCACAGAAGAAAGTCATACAGGTTTGGAACAGCATTCTGGGGGAACGAATTGGACATTTTGGTAAGGTGGAAACGATCATTTCATGCATTGAAACCTCTCATGAAAGTACATGCTTCAGCATGAGTTGCCTATTATTTGAAGCACTAAAGTGTGTGGATGTTTGCACAGGGTTCGGTTGTGGCATCTGACGTAGAGCAGCTGAAACAGGCCATAGCGGAGTGCAAGAGACTGATCCTGGAGCTGCCAGAACATTCAGGGAAACAGAAGGACACGGTTATCAAACTGATCCACCTTCGGCTCAAACTACAGGAATTAAAGGTTTGGACTACCAGTCAAAATTTGCAGACAATTATTGGTTTTAATAATAAACAATGAACAAAGGGAAAATAGGCCGCCTTAACGCGGAAGTGTCAACCTAAACAATTAAAATTCTGCCATTAATTGCGCACCCTCATGTCGTTTCAACACTGTAAGACCTTCGTTCATCTTCTGAAAACAAATTAAGATATTTTTGATTGAATCTAAATCAGAATTTAGTATTTTGATCCTGCATAGACAGACATGGACATACCACTTTGACAGGCCCAGCAAAATAGTAAGGACATCAGTAAAATAGTTCATGTGACATCAGTGGTTCAACCTTATTTTATGAAGCTACGAGGATACTTTTTGTGCGCAAATAAAACAAAATTAATGGCTTTATTCAACAATTTCTTCTCTTTCGTGTCAGTCTTCGATGTGCATTCACGAGGCGAGGTTATAAAGAGCGATGAGGAGCCCAGACAGAGACAACAGGAATGAAGGAGCGATGAGGCGCAGCCAGAGGAGAGGAGTCCAGAGGCGATGTCGGGTCGACGCCCAACCAAGCAAGGGAGCTAGGAGAGCTAGGCGCCGAGGTCGGTGGGGACCACTGGGTCTACGGACCGCACCCCGGGCAGTGTGTTCACAACAGTACCACGATGCATGCATGTGGTGCTGCTGATACAGGAGCCGGCATTCTGACGTAGTACCCGGATGTTCTACACCTTGTTTGCAAGCAGAGGAATGCACACGCATGTGTTGTGGTACTGTCGTGAATGTGTCGAAGAGTGACACGGAAGAGAAGAAAATGTTGAATAATTCGTTATTTTTGTTAAGTATTATTGTAGCTTCCTAAAATTAAGGTTGAACCACTGATGTAACATGAACTATTTTAACGATGACCTTACTACATTTCTGAAGCCTATTGATATGTGGTAGGTTCCGTTTGCTGTCAAATATACCTTAATTGTGTTATGCGGAATGAGGGCAGAGAGAATGAACGAGGAAGGGTCTTACGGGTGTGGACCATCCCTTTAAAACAAAAATATAAATTTTTTACAAATTTACAATAAGGTTATTCAGTCCAAAGCCTAAAGCCTCGTCAATCTTCATTGTCCTTCCCCATTATTTAGAAATGAATATGTAGTTAACATGTGATGAGTACCACATTAGTAGAGTAACTTGATATTAGTTTACAATGTACTCTTCATAAAAAGTATGCAAACAATACATTTTTTTTTTTAATTGGTACCTATACACGTATAGGTGTACTCGAGAACAGGCTCGGTGTTGGTATAGAATTGTATGTATGGTGAGCCCTGGCTCTTTCATGTATCTCACACATATGCGTTCACTGATTTAGATGTCCATAAACATGTGTGAGTGGAGATAAAAACCATAAAGTTCCATGGGTAAAGGTGGTCCCACGATCGTTTGGGGCTAGAGAGAGTAAACTTTTATAAAAGAAACAATTAAATTGGGTGGAGGGACATTTGTCGTTTTCAGTTACGTATGTGTGGTTATGAAACAAGGACACCCAGACAGTAAGCTGAGCCCAACCTGCAGGTTCTATAGTGAGCACGATATTCAACAAGGAAAAGGATCGAGAAGAGTATGTCAAACCAGCATGTTGTGACAAATGTATAGGCCGCCCGGTATGGTGCCTGTGGTCTCGCATCATCCCCATGGTTTGCCCCTGGCAGGTCGATCATCTCAAACTAACCAAGCTTATTAATTAGATGTTAAAACGCAGACTGATTCAGTTCAATTTTTAGCTGTCTTTCCAAACCAGACCCCGAGAGAGAGGATCTTGAAGTCACACAGTATTGTGAGCCGCTCTTTTCACATCAAATTAGACCTGCTTAGTAAGACCCTGTTATGTTCCCTAAATGACTCTGTGACTGTGCGCTGCTACAGAAATTAGAAACAACAAAACTTACTATGAATTTAAGCATGATGGTAGACTATTAGAAAGCATCTACATGATGAGAAGTGTCGTAGATGACAGTGCATTATCGTATGACACGCGCAGTCCAGAGATTATTTTGTTACTATGTATAGTCACAAAACTCCAGATTACACGCCCCGTTAATTCGAGGGCAAACAGCGTGGGACCATTTTTTTTTAATGCAATACAATCAAAGAATCTGTGATTCTCGGTTCACCAGTCCTCTTTAACTTTCTAATTTAATTGACACAAAGTAACCAAAAAAAAAAAAGATTTCCAAAGTTTCCCAAAGTTCACTGATCAACTTAAATATATTTTGTAAATATAAAATGTTTTTGATTTTGATGGCTGCAACACACACCAAAAAAGTTGGAACAGAGGCAAAATAAAAGTAAATGGTGGCTACGTAGAATATCCAAAATTACTTAAAAACTGTTTTAAACTAGTTCTAGTACTGGCAGCAGTGTGAAGAAACTGAGGTAATTGGTGAGAGTATCCAGTTGAGCGTATTATAAAACGGAGCAGATATCTTGGAAAGCAGTAGCCTGGATCAATTGCTTGATCACCTAGGTGCCGAATTGTCAATGAGAGAAGTGTCATCAACAAATCACGAAGAATCACATTTTCTCAATGCAAAATGGCAAATCAATTTTAGTAATTTACGGACCTGTCGGCCAACTACACAACATAAATATGTGACAAGATTCAGGAGAATCACGCGAAGAAATTCAGTCTGTGAGGGCGGCACGAAGCCAGGCAGCCTCAGTTCTGCAGTGACTGACCGTCTTGAGACCCAGTACCAAATGAATATTGACATAGGATGACCGTCATGCTGCAGTTGTTAGCAAACTGGAGTCGCCATGGGATCGGAGAACTTTGGAAAACGCTTCGTCGAATTTAAACAGTCTCTCCAGCACTGCAATCATAAGATGCAACCTAAGTCTCTTGTTCTCGTAAGAGAAACCCTACTTACGAACTACTTCATACAAGTGATGTTGTGGGGAATCTATGGGCCCTAGCTTCATTCTCGATAGGTCAAAAAGGGAGGAAATGTGTGATATGTCAGTGTAAATTCCGCAGGTTTTCAACTTGGGTTCTGGGAAAACTATGGACGTCTGTAAGAGTCTCAAGTTGAAAGGTCCACAGTCGAGGCACGCATCGCAGAACTTTTCAGTCGCAACCGATGCAAAAGCAAACATCTGTCATGGGGGGTATGGGTTTTTTTTCGGGTGTGAAAACGTGTCAATGGATCTCTGTCTCAGGAATATGGACCGCTAGGGTTACGATGAGCAATGTATCAGGCATACACACGACGGACTTGACATTTGTTCTGAGCGAGGCCATTATGGTTATTTCGATCGTAAGGGCAAGATGGGGCAGTGAGCATTATGCATGTGCTAAGCTTTGGCCTGCCTGCGTAGGCGAGTAAGTCTTTCTCTCAGTTGAAAAATGTACACTGGCATGCCCAGTCCGAACAAGAGATCAGACCACCGACGAAGTGCTTGTTAGCTAAGTGAGATTGGAACTAAAATTTCGCTTTGCAACAAACTTTTACAATTAGCTTTCTTACTCAATTCATCAAACAATCTCTTATTAACCATTGGGTAATTAAAGAATTGAAAGCAGGTTTATGTGACGAAACTGTGGGGCTCCCAGGTTAGGCTCCGTACGAGCAGTGTGAAACATGCCTCGTGTGCCCAAGCTTTTTTGGCGGTGAGTGATGGTGTTGCGAGGGCCATGTCGAAAAAAGAACTGTATATACGGGTGAATATTATTTCCCGTGTACGGTGTTCTGGACATTGCAAACAGTATTTACTGTGTGATTAAATATAGTGTGATTGTGTGGGCAAGCTGTTACAAACCTGGAAAAATCTACACGTGAAGTACTTTTACACTTCAGGCTTTCCATCATACACTTGGCTATAAGGAGTATATTTTAATTGCCCGTTAACAGCATGTGGCAGATGTTACTGTGATGGAGCTGATTGTTCCGCCCATCACGGCTCTTGTTTTTCCTGCCTTCACCCTGGGATGTGGGTCGCTGTCCAAATGCTAAATAGAGTGTACAAGTGTTGTAGAGACGGATGGAGTCATATCTTACAGGTGATCACAGGGAACGCCAATTTATGTTTGGTTTCACAAAACGATTATAAATTGCTTTCATTTCTGGTTCCAGTGTGTTGTATTACCGGGTTTGCCAGGTCGCAGTGCATGAATATTATCAACAAAACCAGTGTGGGTCATAAGGTCAGCATCGTCTGTAGATGAATCTCAGCATCTGTCGCTGAAGTCGGTTTTAGACAAAGGCGACAGTGTGCTGGGTGTCGGACAACCATCTCTTTAAGTACGTATCTTTCCAACAGGCCATCAAGCTTCTATGGCGTTGTTCCGCCAACATTTATCATAGGCGGCTGATGTGAGGCACAGCGATTCAATGTAAAAAGAGGCTTATCTTGATTGTTGGTTTTGTCTTTGTTTCCCTAGATACTCTTTCTTGTTATTGTCCTCGAATTTTCGATTCCAGTTGTTGTATGCGGTGACAGACTTAGGACTGGGCAGAGGAGAAAATGGGGAGGTGTAACTTACACCCTATTCGCATTCCATCATGCATGGGTAAGTTGTACTAACGTATTCATATGTTGGCAGAAGGGGTGTGTGCCTACATGAAGGGCACCCCACCTCGAGCGAGATGTGATTACAGTCCGGGACGCAAGTATTAACTGCAGCAGCTGACGGAATGACCCAGCCATTATTCCAGATAGGTCATACACAACCTGGGCGTTTGAGCCCCGTTAAGGTACAGTAACACTAAAGCTAGTGAGCTACCCATGTGGTCTACATTAAAAGGCCCATGGTTTTTTCTCCAATTGACGGTCAAACGTTGGAGTTTTGGTTTCTGGCCACTCTCGCCTTTGGCTTGCTTTCGTGGGGGCATTTAAATCGCTGGCTAGATTGTCAATGGACTGCACAGATACTATCGGAGAACTGGGACATGACGATGGTTAGATTGACGTTTGACTTGACTCAGACGGTCGGAAGGTAGGGGTATGAGTTAGCAAAGATCCCAACGCTGACCGAGGCAGGTTAGTTGGAAATAATGTAAAATATGTGCTGCATGCTTTGCTTCAATAAATGAAAAAAAACACAACAAAAAATTACATAAATGCAAAAAAAAATTAGAAGAAAGTGATCTGCTCGGTGTAGCGAAGTGGATCTGCTTGCCAGGTACTGCTATTTCGCGGCACTCAGTCAAGTCAAAGTCACCTTTCTTTAATTGCACTCAGCTAACGAACAATAGATGCAGAAAAACCAAAGCGGCCTTACGGTGTATGACACCCTATTGAAAAAAAACCCAAAGTGCCAGAGTTGATTTCAATTAGACATACACTTCAAGTTGTCGCCTATACAGCCGACTACCCAGTGGTTTATGGTTTAGCCAGATACATGGGCCCTGTAGAAGACCTTGTCTCGCTGACGCAGCGCCAGCCGGGACAGAGACCACAGGAAACCAGATGTGCCTCTGCAAATGCGGGACTTTGATGCAGCAGGACAGTGAACTGCGGGGTTGTCTGGTCAGAGGAAAAATGTCCCCCTGACTGAGCCTGGTTTCTCCCGAGGTTTTTTCTCCCGTTTCGGTCACCGATGGAGTTTTGGTTCCTTGCGGCTGTCGCCTCTGGCTTGCTTAGTTGGGGACACTTCATTTCCAGCGATATCGTTGAATTGATTGCAAAGATACTATTTAAACTGAACTGAGTTGGATGATGACATCACTGAATTCAATGATGAATGCCTTTAACTGAAAAATTTGTGTTTACTATGGTCATTTTGCATTATTGACACACTATTTTCCCAATTAATGCTGTTCAGTTGCTTTGACACAATCTGTATTGTTTAAAGAGCTATATAAATAAAGGTGACTTGACTCGCGGACGTCAAACCTCAACGGACTCCATGTCAAAGAGGGCGGAGCCCCTGTACACACCTACCTATTATATAATTGCTGGATCAATGGTAGTTCTTTTTTAAGTTTTCTGGAAAGTTTGCTTTGGTAAGCTGTTTCAAACTCCCAAAACGAACTCCAAACCAACTTTTTTGACAATCCACTCTCAGGTCTGTAACCAAGCAACCAACCTTGCATGAGCTGCTGATGAGGTAAACAAAATAACAGAAGCTACTTCACTTTGAAATGCTGTTGCCAAAAACGTAAGGCCTTAGTCACTTGCACTAGAACGGGTAATGTTCCGTGACGCTGATGGGTCTCTGTAATGGATGGTTGCAGTTCGTGTGCTTTTTTTAAACAATTGGAATATGTTGCCGCGGCAGTCAGGTAATACTTATTAAGTTTTTGTCATCCAAATGTAACACCTCTCAGGGTCCTCACGAGTCTTTCTACCATTAAACATGCTCCGTTCTTATTTTATTAGTTAATAAAATGTAATACCATTTGTGGACAAGTCAATTTGACGGGGGTTTTCGTTAGCTTTCAATAATTTTGAAATTAGGAACAGCTGGGGTTGTCCTAAAGTTAAGACAGTGTTTCGGTTTTTTTGTCGAAGTTAGGAGTTTTGTAATATCCCTCCTCTCTATCGGTAGTTAAGATAAAGATAAGGCACCCCTTAGAAACAACCCCTGTTCGTAATAGGGTTTTTGTCCTAATTGGTCATATACTGAAACTGCCCATGGTTACACCGAAACAGATAAGATAAGATTAAAGTTAGGATCTTTCTGTAATAGGCCCCCAGGTCATTTGCGATTGTCACTTAAGATATAAAGGGCTTAAGCATGCTAGCTTATAGACGCAGTCTTAGATCTGAAGGGAACTTCGATAAGTGGCAATTTGAACATCCACAAAGGCAGAAAACCACGTGGATATCTTGTTTTGTTGTTGGAATCTCTATCTTACTATCGCTTTCTGTTGTTTAAACTGCTAAAATATAATTTGATTATCACCATATTTCTGATATTATCTATCAAACTAATATGACATTGTTCGCTTTAATCTAAACCATTAACAGCACGCGTAGTTAGCATTTTATTTAGCTGTTCGTCTTGTCATTTTACACCTGCAGAGTTCTTTGTTCTTCACTCTCTTGCTCCATTTTTCACGAGTTCATCAAACAACAGTGGTAAGTCAGAATTATTCATCAATCACGGTGAGTAATGGCTTCTCCTTTTATTGTCACTTGCACTGCTTGCCACGTTTAGTGTAGCCTTCTCTGTTAGTGGTGAGGATTCACATGTGATAAATGAAGGGAAATAGTTAGGCTGACAGAGCAGATTTCAGAACTAGAGACATGCATCCAAACTTTAATCGAGGACAGTAAGAATGTGAGGGCTGTAGATACGGCTTTGGATGCGACTAGCTCAGTGAGTCCTGTACATTGTTCGCTCCGATGGCAGGCTCTCGCGCAGGGCTATTGGGGTGACTGTGATGTCCCAATAGTCAGGGACAACAACACCGCTCTTCAGTTCCGATGAATGACCCAACTTAAAGACAGGTTCTCCGCACTGGAGTATGAACCCACTGAGGAAAACCTTATGAAAATTGCCCTTATTTATTGGCGATTCTATTGTACGGAACTTGAAAATAGAGACACCAGCCACCATAGTTTCAAGTTTCAAGATTTATTTGTCATATGTACAAGTGTCAGTGACAGAATGTACATTGAAATGCTTTTTGTAAGGCTTAGGCAATCTACAGCAGTACAATAATAACAACAGAAATAAATAATAAAGGGGCAAGCAAGACAGAAGTTTAAGTAACAGAAATGTAGAATAATGATGACAACAGATTCACAATGCAATACAGTACAATAAGAATAAAAGTAAAAAATAAAAAGTGCGCAGGTGCAAGGCTGAGGCGGAGACTTTGCTTTGGGGTATGTAATGTAGTTGTGCAAAGTATGCAAGAATCAAAAAGACATGATGTTTTTATAGTCTTTGATATGATATGAAGGGGGATAATAGTGCAATTTTAGAGACACCTTGTCAGTTTATTAAGGGTTCTGATAACCTGCAGGTAGAAGCTGTTTTTCAGCCTGCTGGTTCTGGACTGAATGCTCCGGTATCACCTGCCTGATGGCAGTTTGATAAACAGACTGTGTGCTGGGGACTAGGGTCAGTTGAGATTTTTTGGGCCTTCCTCAGACATCGCCGATGAAAGATGTCCTGTAGGGATGGAAGTTTGTTGCCAATGATGGCTTCAGCTATTTTCACAACTCTCTGAATGGCCTTGCGGTCGAGGAATGAGCAGCTGCCATACCATACAGTAAGGCATCCCATCAGGATGCTCTCAATGGTACATCTGTAAAAGTTTGTAAGGATATTGGGAGGGAGACCAAAGCTTTTCAGCTTCCGTAGGAAGTAGAGCCGCTGGCGTGCAGATTTAACTACTGATGGGGTGTGCAGAAACCAGGATAGGTCATCGGAGAGGTGCACACCAAGGAACTTGATGCTCTTAACTTTCTACTGCAGATCCGTTGATATATAAGGGGGCGTGGCTGACCTCCTGTGTCCTTCTGTAGTCCTTGATCATCTCTTTGGTTTTGCTGACATTGAGGCAGAGGTTGTTGTAATTGCACCACTGTGATAGTGCTCTCACCTCATCTCTGTAGGCCGTCTCATCTCCATTTGTGATGAGACCCAGGGATTGATGTGTCGTCAGCAAATTTAAAGATGATATTGGAACTGTGTTTGGTAGTACAGTCGTGTGTAAACAGAGAGTATAGGAGGGGACTGAGAACGCAGAGCCTGTGTCCTGTGCAGTGTGGATGAGAAATGGTTACCAGTTCTCACCACTTGGGGTCTGCAAGTCAGAAAGTCCATTATCCAGTTGCAGAGATGAGAGTTCAGTACTAAACCTCTGAGCTTTGTAATAAGTTTTGATGGGATGATGGTGTTAAACGCAGAACTGTAATCAATAAACAGCATCCGCACATAAGTGTTTTTCTTGTCCAAGTGTATGTGGGCATTGTGAACGGTTAGAGCAATGGTGCCATCAGTCGATCAGTTTTTCCTATATGCAAACTGGAGAGGGTCCATGGTGTCTGGCAGGAAGGAACAGATGTGGTCTTTAATGAGCCGCTCGAAACACTTCATGATGATAGAGGTCAGTGCCACAGGTCGGTAGTCATTCAGGCAGGTGACAACAGACTTCTTAATGTCTGGGATGATGGTGGTTTTCTTAAAGCAGGTGGGAATCACAGACAGTCTAAGGGAGAGATTGAAGATGTCTGTAAGCACCTCCGCTAGCTGGTTGGCACACGATCTGAGGACATGGCCATAAACACCATCAGGACCAAGTGCTTTGCGTGGGTTGACCGCTCTAAGTGATCTGGACACGTCAGGCAAGGAGAAGGTAAGAGAACAGCTGTTATTATCTGCTGGCAGTTTCACTGCAGGGAAGGTGTTGCTATCCTCAAACCATGCGTAGAAGGCATTCGATTCATCTGGCAGAGAGGCAGACAGATCCATGTTTTAGGTTTTTCCATCCTTTTTTCCACTGTTTTTTTTCCAGCAGCAGGACCAGCTTCTGCACTGGGCACTCAACTACTGATGGTTTGTTTACAACTACTGACGTTTACCATCCACCGCCAGTTTTCTGTCTCCAAAACGTATCTTCACTCTTCTCACCAAACCATCCTTGTCTCAGTCTCAATAACTTCTGCTAAGCGCCACTCATTCCTGGGTAGATCGTCTGCCTTCTCCAAGACTATATCTCCAACTTGCATGTTCTTTCTTGTTGTAAAGCCGTGGACCGCCATCCAGCTCTCCTGGACAGGCAATCTGCCTACTTTAACCAGCCTCGTTTACTTCACCTATGCATCGTTCGTCGCTTGTTGCTCTTTCGCTGCCCCCGCCCCGCGCCCCCCCCCCCCCCCCCCCCCCACAACCCCCCCACCCCCCCCTCGACATCACCCCCCCCCCTCCCCCTCCCCCCCCCCCCCCCCCCCCGGGCTCTAGGTCAACGGTCTTGTCAATTCTCCGCATGTTCATTTCCTGGTAAGGGTAATGAACTTTGTCTTCGGTACCATTTCCTCCCCCGAGCTGTGTACCGGTCACCTTTCTAGCCTGACTTCGTGAACCGTTCGCGCCAACGTCCAACATGCCCATCGGTCGCAGCGTGTGCTCACATAGTAACGTTTCTACTTAAGTCTCCATCACACTAAACTTAGTCGCTGTAAGAAGCCTACCTCAAGCATAGACACAAAAACGGGATCTAACTCTACTATACACCACATTCACTCCGGTCTAACTTATATTACACATAACCCCCCCACACCCGCACGACACAAACACACATCACCACCCAGGTTGAGGTATAGGAAAGGGTTAACGTTTAACTCA
>JADLZN010009310.1:0-56017 GCA_018155175.1 Sinocyclocheilus anophthalmus | reverse complement strand
GAGTAAGGGCTTGTTGCTATGGATGATGTCAGCATGCTTAAAAGGGTCATATGACGCTGTTAAAAAGAACATTATTTTTGTGTATTTGGTGTAATGAAACGTGTTTATGCTGTTTAAGGTTAAAAAAAACACATTATTTCCCACATAATGTACATTATTGTTTCTCATCTATGCACCGCCTTTCTGAAACACGTCGATTTTTACAAACCTCATCGGTCTGAAAAAGCGAGGTGTGATCTGATTGGCCAGCTATCCAATGCGTAGTGATTAGCCGAATACCTCCCGTGTGCCAGGAAATGTTACACAACTTCCATATTGTGATCGCCTGTCGGCCAGGGCGGACCAAGACAAAACATGAAAAACAATTATAAATAGGTATTTGTTGCGTCCAGTGGGGAATAATAATTACTGAGATAATGACTTCTACTGTCTTTTCTGTATATGACATAAGTAGTTAGGTTATTTTATATAATATATCCCGTGGGTCCGGAAAGTATTAAGACCCCCTTAAATTTTTCAATCTTTGTTATATTGCAGCCATTTGCTAAAATCATTTAAGTAATTTTTTTTCCTCATTAATGTACAACCAGCACCCCAATGATAGAAAAACACAGAATTGTTGACATTTTTGCAGATTTATAAAAAAAGAAAAAAACTGAAATATCACATGGTCCAAATATTCAGACCCTTTGCTCAGTATATAGTAGAAGCACCCTTGTGTAATACAGCCATGAGTTTTTTTGGGAAAGATGCAACAAGTTTTGCACACCTGGATTTGGGGATCCTCTGCCATTCCCCCTTGAAGATCCTCTCCCATTCTGTCAGGTTGGATGGTAAACGGTGGTGGACAGCCATTTTTAGGTCTCTACAGAGATGCTCAATTGGGTTTAAGTCAGGGCTCTAGCTGGGCCATTCAAGAACAGTAACAGAGTTGTTATGAAGCCACTCCTTCATTATTTTAGCTATCTGCTTAGGGTCATTGTCTTGTTGGAAAAGAACCTTCGGCCCAGTCTGAGGTCCTCAGCACTCTGGAGAAGGTTTTCGTCCAATATATCCCTGTACTTGGCCGCATTCATCTTTCCCTCGATTGCAAACAGTCGTCCTGTCCCTGCAGCTGAAAAACACCCCCACAGAATGACGCTGCCACCACCATGCTTCACTGTTGGGACAGGTGATGTATTGGACAGGTGATGAGCAGTGCCTGTTTTCTCCACACATAACGCTTAGAATTAAGGCCAAAAAGTTATATCTTGGCCTCATCCGACCAGAGAATCTTATTTCTCACCATCTTGGGGTCCTTCAGGTGTTTTTTTTTTTTTTTTCAACTGTGTCTTGCACGAAGGAGAGGGCTCCGCGGGGGCAACTCAGCCATCAAGCCCCGGACTGGTGGAGGGCTACAGTGATGGGTTGACTTATACCCCTTTATCCCATCCCGACTGCCATCTCTGGAGCTAGCCACGGTGATCTTGGGTTATTCTTTACCTCTCCGACCAACGGATCGTCCTCCCAGAATAGCTCAGTTTGGCCGGACTGCCGCTTAGGAACAAGGGTGGTCGTCCCATACGTCTTCCATTTAAGGAATGGAGGCAACTGTGCTCTTGGGAACCTTAAGTGCACCAGAAATTTCTTTTGTAAACCCTTTGGCCAGATCTGTGCCTTGCACACAATTCTGTCTCTGAGCTCTTCAGGCAGTTCATTGACCTCTCTGTTCCATCATTGGCTCTGACATGCACTGTGAGCTGTAAGGTCGTATATAGACAGGTGTGTGGCTTTCCTAATCAAGTCCAATCAGTATAATCAAACACAGCTGGACTAAATGAAGGTGTAGAACCATCTCAAGGATGATCAGAAGTAAATGGACAGCACCTGAGTTAAATATGTGAGTGTTACAGCAAAGGGTCTGAATACTTAGGACCATGTGATATTTCATGTTTTTCTTTTTTAATAAATCTGCACAAATGTCAACAACCAATTCTGGGTTTTTCTGTCAATATGGGGTGCTGTGTGTCCATTAATGAGGAAAAAAAAATAACTTAAAAAAATTTTAGCAAATGGCTGCAATATAAAAAAAAGTGAAAAATTTAAGGGGGTCTGAATAATTTTCCGTACCCACTGTATATATATATATTTAAATGTATGCTTGATCTTGCACCATCAAAGACAGATCATGGAAGGCATGTTGACCATAGTGCTAAGAAACTACATAATATTTCAATTGTATTTAATAATGAGTTTGAAGTGCTGAATATGTTCAAAAGTTTGAGTTTTGTGAAAAAATAAACATTCCAAAATTGGTGTTTGCAGCTGGGGTCTTGTCCTTTAAGTGTCAACTGATTTAGTAATGTTAACTCAGATTGCTCTTTTTTTTTGCAGTCATGTTTTATAGAGAAAGTCTGAGGTCTGATCTTAAAGAATAAAAATCTGTCTGAGTTTCTCTTTAACTCTGTATTCTCCAGTGGTTTCAATAAACTTCACTTACTTACTTTAATGGAAGCTTATTTCCCCCAAGGAATGAAAGAGGTAGATTTGGAGAATAAAGTCAGCATCGTTGAGATGTAAGCAAACTGTGAGATAGAAACTCACAATTGCTAGAAAAAAAGTTGCAATTACCTTTTTCATTTTCATTTTTTTTATTCTGAGGTGGAAATAAGCTTCCATATATTTAAAGTAATTTACTGCTTAAAATAGTATTTCGTCATATCTGTAAGAGCACACTTGTCTGCAGGGAGTGGTAAGGACAATGGCACCAAAGTTGAAAATCTACCTTTGGCAAGTTACAGTAACTTATTATTTTTTTCAATCAGATTAGTAAAATATTTTGAATTCAGTTTAAGTTTGTGCATTTACGTTCAAAATGGAAAAGAATTTAATCTTAAGAACCAATGAGAATCACCCAGTTGCATGAGCTATCAATAATGCAAGTCTGGAGAATCATGAGTGTTAATGAAGAGGGCGGGACGATAGCTAATTAGTTGAAATCTGTAGAGTACAAAAAGATCAAAGGGCAGTATCTCAATAGTGCAATTAGCTGTTGGACAATGGCTGGAAGTTGGTGGTTGGGTCATTTATTGGCACTGTGCGTGTTCTGTCATGCTCTTCCAAAGTTTAGTAATCTGCCCCAGAACCCTCAAGCTCTGATGCTCCAGCAAACTGACCAGTGGTTTCAGCAGCCAGTTCAACAGACTAATCAGCAGTTTCCTCAGAAGTTTCAGCTTCAGAAGCCAGTGGTGCAGACAGAGCTCCTTGATAAATGTGCTGTAGCTGATTATGAGCAGATCCAATGTGGACAACCTGGTATCAGTGGTGCTGAATGTGAAGCTATCAACTGCTGCTTTAACGGACAGCAGTGTTACTATGGGAAGGCAGGTAAGAGTGTTGAGTTGCTGTTATGCTCCCAGTTAAACCTATCCTCGACATTTACCTGGTCTTGTGCCTCCATTCCAGTGTATAAGAGATGGTCAGTTTGTGGTAGTGGTGGCTAGAGATGTTACGCTGCCTCGACTGAGTCTGGATTCAGTCCATCTACTGGGTGGAAATGACCCACCTTGCAGTCCTGTGGGGTCCACACCTTCCTTTGCTGTATACCAGTTCCCTGTGACCGCATGTGGTACAAGAATGATGGTGAGTAGCTGCTTATGGTTTTGTTCTTCATGGCCTTTGATGGACTGGATGCCAACAGTGTTGCTATTTGCAGGAGGACGGTGGTTATGTGGTGTATGAGAACAGAATGACCACCTCATATGAAGTGGGGATGGGACCGTTTGGTTCCATCACAAGGGACAGCCATTTTGAGTAGGTGATCTATGCTGTTGTAACGAATTAGCTCATGGGAAATATGAATTAACCATAACTAGTTATAATTATGAATATTTTAGATCCGCTGTAGATATTTAGCTGACCTCTCAGGGTCAACTGTCTGGTCAATTCTAAGAACGTTAATTTCCTGGTTAAGGGAATTAACTTTCTTTCTGTACAATTCTACAAAAGCTTGTAGCATATATCTGCATGATTAAGTGACTCCAGTTAAAAGCAAACAATGAACCACGTCAAGTGTGATACAAGTTTATTAACTACTTAAACTAGTCTAACATACACATACAGTTGGTATAGGAAAGGGTTAAAGCTTAACTTGGTACAGAAAAGAGGCATAAGGAATTAAATTTATGGAACCATTTGCGTATTCAGCAGATCTACAGCCTGAAGGCTTCTTAGTTTTCTTAGTTCAAACACACCTTTGTAAAGGTGTAACTGATACTTAATGTATGAATTAATAAGACTAAGTTTGATACTTGCGAGTCTCGACTGTCTGAAAGAGATTCCTGATGCAATCTTAAGGCCCAAGATCTTGCTGAAGTTGGTTGATATGAGGGAACCAGTTTTGAGTCAGAGAATCTTGATTGAAATGGAAAGGACAAGGTCGAAGCCTGGCATGAGCTTTGAGGTTTGGAGCGTTTTTTCTCACATCCTCTCAGAATTCCAACAAAACCACCGACCGGGAGGGTCCCTGGAGCCGGGCCTTTTAGGTCGGAGAAGGTCTCCGCCTTTCAAGATGGGCTTGTCCTATGAGCAAAATGGAATTTCCGAGCGGTAGGTGGCAATTGCTGGAGGGTTTACGTCCCTTTGTCTCTAAGCATGGTAATTTGCAAATGGACTTGAATATTGCCTATGTACCAATATATAATATACACTTGTTTTGATCATAAGAAGGCGAATTCATAGATACTAGACAAGGTAGGATTACAAATAGTGAAAGGATGACAGGAGTGTTTCGATTATAAACTTGCATCACCGTATACAATTTCAAAGACAAAATACAAAATGACAATAATATACCCAATGACCTGAAAGATACACTGTTCATTCAAAGAAAGGTATTCCTATTAACTAATTAGAGAAGCAAAAGTCCTTCCTTGTGGTTTTCCTTAAGGGCAAGGGCAAACCGCGACTTCACCTAATGCAGTGCGGTGCAAAATGTTACGTGGTGTCGGATTGCTATAGACAGGGGCCGTTAGGCTTCCTGGGGTGTTACGGAGTATTTGTTAAATCTAGCTAACAAAATATGTATTGTGTGTTTGAGTGGTCCAGACGCTACACGGTTCTTAGTCGTTAATCTTTGACAAATGCTGTAAGCTCCCGTCTGTTGTCCAGGCTTCTCTTCCAGTGTAGGTACTCTGGCACTTCTGTGGAAGCTCTGGTTGTGGAGGTCAACACTGTTCCTCCACCAGTAGCTGCCCTTGGACCCCTCAGGGTGGAGCTTAGACTAGCCAATGGCCAGTGTGTCACCAAAGGGTGTGCAGAAGGTATGTTCCTAGTATCTTAAGACTCCAGGTTGCAGCCATTTCTGGTTAATCACCAATGTTGTTCCTCAGGGGAAGGAACTACGGTGTTGCTGATTATCCTATCACAAAAGTGCTGCGTGAGCCTGTGTATGTTGAGGTGTGCATTATGGGGAGGACAGACCCCAACATTGTCCTGATGCTGCTGGGCAACTTCAACCCCCAGTCCACTCCGTCTACCTCAGTGGGACCTTCTGGATGATGGGTGAGTGTAATGGCAATGTTTATCCTGCTAGTCTGGGGGTTCTGACCTCCTTTTCCCTTTCAGATGCCCTTACCAGGATGACCGTTACCTGACCACATTGGTTCCAGTGACTGGATCATCTGGTCTTCACTTCCCAACCCACTACAAGCGTTTTATTGTGAAGATGTTCACATTTGTGGATCCCACGTCACTGGCTCCTCTGCAGGAAACTGTATGCCCCCCCACTTGAATCTTTAATTTTACTCCTTATAGATTCTGTGACTTGACCCTCTTTCCTCCGTCAGATCTTCATCCACCGTAGTACTGCGGTGTGCCATCTGTCTTCTGGCTCCTGTGAGCAAAGCTGCGGCAGGAAGAGTGAGTTCTTGGCTTAACTTGACTAGAGGAATGGAGATTTATAACTGGTCTTCTCACTTCTAGTGTGTGCTTTTTATTTTTTCTTGCAGGAAGGGACACTTGTGTCAAGACCATCTCTAGTGAGCAGACTGTGGTTTCTAGTGGAGAAGTTACTCTGCTCATGTAAATCTAGCAGTTTTAATAAGCTTCTTGAAGCGGCAAGATGGCTATGTTGTATTGATCTTGCAGAGTCTGTTACGTGCATGTACCCAGTTTGTTTCTTGGTCTACACTATTAAACTAACTTTCCAGTACCTTTTGTAAGGTCATGCATTGAGTCCCGGTTTCTGCACTAGCCACTAACTCTACATTTTTCCAACCTCCTGGAGCACAATCCAAGTTTCCAAAGTAAGCCACTTTTATACCACAAACACATTGTAAATATAATAATAAATCATGTTTGGTGATGGGTCTTACGTGCTGCTCCTCGTTGAGTGTTAATTAGTGACTCCTTATTCTTCTTTGCTCAGAACTTCTCTGATCAAGTCAACATTTATTACGCAGTTCCTCCAGAGCTCGGCTGTGTTTGGCATTTAATGTCCTCTGGGCTGAGAATTGACTAACAACTCCACTGTCCTTCTGTAGCTGCTAAAGCGCTTGTTTTGACATCAGTGCCCTCTGGCGGATGTGTACTGCAAGGATGTCATGACGTCGTTGTGGTTTTTGTAGTTGAGATTCCTGATGTCTCTTTGGAACATTAAACCGTTATTCTTGGTTTTACACGTGAGTGAGAACCGTCGAGTTTATTTAACCAATCTTATTGTTTTTGGCTAAATATTTTATATAACTTTTTTTGTAAAAGGAAGCGTTTTTCCTGATGTAGTGTCTGGACCAATCAGACACCATTTCATTTAACAAATTATTCATTAGATTAACAAATGACAGACCCCTCACCCAATAAACATGCTGGGTGCCAGGATGTCTGTGACTGAACAGGCCTCTGATTCCATGGCAACCAATGCTGATATCACTGGTTTTATTTTTTTGGGCCCCCAAAAAAAAAAAAAAGGGGATTTTTGGGGTAGAGAAACTCACTACATTTTCCAAGGAAAGACACAATGCACAGTAAAAGTAGACTCCTCTAATTCATAGGAAAAACTTCTTTGAATGAACACGCATATTCTTCAGGTCATTGTGTATGTTGTTACTGTCCTTGTATATTGTCTTTTATATTGTATACTGTTTATGCAGGCTTGTGATTAGAACCATGTTTATGTAATCTTACCTATATGTAATCTTACATGTTTAGTATCTATGAATTTGTCTTCTGATGATCTAAACAAGACTGTATATTATGTGTTGGTACATAGGCAATGTATTAGTGTTCTGAGAATCTTTAGTAATTTCGATTCAAGTTCCATATGCAAATTACCATGCTTTCACACAAAGGGACATAAAACTCCCCAGTATTTCCAACCACCCGCTTGGAATTTCAGCCTTTCTCACTGGACAAGCCATCTTGAGAGGCGTGAATCTTCTCAAGACCTTAAAGGCCTCACATCAGTGACCAGAGTCGGTGGTTTGGTTGAATTCTGAGAAGATGTGAGCTACAACGCCCTAAGGACACCCTAAGTTTGCGGCCAGGCCGGGCCTTGACTTCCATTCACCAAAGATAATCGGACTCAAAACTGGGTTCTTTTCCATCACCACAACTTCAGCAAAGATCAACGAGCCTTCAGATTGCATCGGAAATCTGTCGACAGGACAAAGTAATGAAGTATCAAACTTAGTCTTACAATTGATACATTAAGCTCATTTGCACCTTTGTCCAAAGGGTGTTTGATAAGAATTGATGTTGCCTTCAGGCGGTAGATCTGCTGAATCTCCCAATGGTCCCATAGTTTCCTGCTTGATTTTCTTCTCTTTAACTACCTAAGCTTAATCTTGTTCCTCTTACCTATACAAGTGTGTGTGTAGGTTAGAATAGTTTATGTAGTCAATAAAGTCTTACTTGTATCAAACCTGTGGTTGTTCATTGTTTGCTCATAATCGTAGTCCCTAATCATGCAGATTTCTGCTACATGCTAGTACATGAGTAGTATTGTACAGTAAGAAAAATATTTCCCTTAACCAGGAAATGAACGATCTTAGAATTGACAAGACAGTTGACCCTTAGAGGTCAAGTAAATATCTACAGCTGATCTAAATATTTGTAATTAATTATAAGTAGTTATTATTAATTATTCATATTTCCCCTTTGAGCTGATTCGCTACACTGAACACTTAAAATTCTGTATGTATCAGTTTTTTGATTCTTCTAAGAAAGCTGTGAAAACCATTTTTTAAAAATGCATTTATTTATGCTTTCTGACATATATAACACTATTTTATATCACATATTTCATTGCGTTGCATCGCGCCGCGTAAACATAAAACCATGTCTGTATTTGTGATCGGAGAAATTACAGACAACAAGCGCTACTCTACACTGCTCAAAACTCCAGTTTGAATCATCAGTGGCAAATCCCTTAAATATAAAAATTTACTTACAGGCTGTGAGTCAGAACAGCTGGCATTGTAGTCTACTCTACCAGGATCAGGAAAAAGTCCTCCATAAAATGCACTGGACACATCTGAATATTTGGGTTGAACTGTTTTGGAACGGTGTTGTAAATACAACTTAACCACTGATTTCTAGTCGCGTCCTCTTTTGGAAGGCCAAACAAAGTAGTATAACTATAATACAAGCATATTAATTTAAAACGCAAGACCCAGCCATGGATAAATAGTGACATTCGGGAGCTCAGACAGCAATGTCGCCAATGCGAACGTAAGTGGAAAAGGCTGGACTCAAGTGGCAGCCGAAATGCTGAAATATTTATCAGAAACTATTGCCAAAAACTTACATTGCTCTAGAACACTTTTCTCAACAATCGATTCTGTTTTAAACCCCTCAGTGCAGACTTTTCCAGAGATCTCACCGTTACAATGTAAAATCTGTTTTTTATGCATTTTGTAGGTAAAGTTAATAATACTAAGGCTCAGTTAGATATTATGGTGAACCCTGTTTCAGATCCTGTTTTATCCACTACTCAGTGGAGTGAATTTGAACTGGTTTCTATACAGACATGCAGAGAAATCACCTTAAAATTAAAATCCACGTTTTCCCCCTTTGATGTTATTCCATCACGATTTAAGCCAATTTGATACCATTGGTTCAGACCTAGTGATTATCATTAACAACTGTCTAAAGACAGGGACTGTACCAGAATGTTTTAAAGTAGCTTCTGTGACACCAATTTGTAAGAAGCCCACACTAGATACTGCAGTTTACTCAAACTTTAGACCGATCTCAAATTTGCCATTTTTATCAAAAATTTGAGAAAAAAATTTTACTTACGCAATTACACCGCTATTTGAGTACTAACTGTATCTCTGATATTTTTCAGTCTGGTTTTAAAAGCTTACACAGCACAGTCTGCCCTTCTGAAGGTCTTTAATGACATTTTAATATCCAATGATTCTGTTAATACTATGGCCTTAGTGCTTTTAGATCTCAGTTCAGCATTTGATTTTGTTGACCATGGTATTCTGCTGTCTCGCTTGGAGCACTGCACTGGTATTAGAGGTACTGTACTTGACTGGTTTCGGTCCTTTTTGTCTAACAGAAGATTTTCAGTCAGTATTGGGCAATATTCATCTTCTGTAGCATACTCTTCATGTGGTGTTCCTCAAGGATCAACTTTAGCACCATTATTGTTCTCGCTGTATATGTTACCCATTGGTTCAATCTTTAGGAGATTCAATGTGTCATATCACTACTATGCCGATGATACCCAGCTTTACATACCACTTAAGCGCAATGACAAGTCTGCATTATACCAACTAACAGCCTGTCTCCAAGAATTGAAAACATGGCTTACCAATAATTTTTTGCATTTGAATGACGATAAAACTCAAATTGTTCTGTTTAGGCCTAATGAGAAAACTGATCTGAGCACCGTTGATCTGGGCTCTCTTTCCCCATATTGCTCTGCTGAGGTCATCTGGGCTTCATACTGGACAGTGACCTAAAGCTGAACAAAAAAATTAATTCTACTGTGAGTGCTAGCTTCTACCATCTGCGAAGATTAGCAAAATGTAAACCCTTCCTAAGCAGGAAGAGATTTGAGATTGTCATTCATGCTTTCATTTCTTTGCGACTTGACTACTGCAACTCCCTATATTATGGGCTGCCTGTCTCATCTATTCTTCGTCTGCAACTTGTCCAAAACGTGGCTGCTCGTTTGCTCACAGGCAGTCGCAGAAAGGAATCACATCACGCCTATCTTGCGTTCATTGCACTGATTACCGATTAATTATCGCATCCAATTCAAAATGTTGCTATTCGTGTACAAAGCTCTAAACAACCTTGCTCCTCCATATCTCTCCGAGTTGATTATAGTACACAATCCAGCTAGATCACTCAAATCACAGACTAAGCATCGGCTTTTGGTTCCCAGAGCTAGATTGAAATGCAGGGGTGACAGAGCCTTTGCTGTTGCTGGCCCCAAGCTATGGAACAATTTGCCATTATCCATCAGAATAGCTTCTTCAGTGTCTGAGTTTAAAAGTATTTTAAAAACGTATCTTTTTTCCCATGCTTTCAATGTTTTGTGACTGTGGTTTTCTAATGACGTGTTTACTCTGTGTGATTGAATCAATGTAACTGTATACAGCACTTTGGTATACTAAGGTTGTTTTAAAGTGCTTTATAAATAAATTGAACATTGAACATAAAGAATATCTCTTTGGATTTGAGACTTTAGTCTTTGCAACTTTACAGATCTTCTTTATGCACCAAGAGCTTGTAACACTCGAAAGAGAAAGGAAAAATTGATATCGCATCATATGACCCCTTTAAGGTTTTCAGTGGGGCACAAAACACTTAACCTGCAATTTAGCGCAATTTGCTTTCATATTCTGGGCTATTCTGCTTGTCTGTAGCCTATATGTTTATTATTAATAAGGTGTGTCCTCCAGTGTCACTGTTTTAGTAGGATACATTAAGCCACGTTACGCGTTTGTGAAACCGTCTGCGGCAACACACCCGCGCTAATGGTACAGCACAATGCCAGCACAGTGCAAATTGTAAGATAAAAAAATGGAAAACTAGAAAATTGTTTAGATTTTATTTATTCAAATGATAATTTATGAAGTCACAATTTAGCAAAAGTAAAATTTAAAAAAGGAAAGAAAATAGCAATTGTTCATTTATGAAGTAGCTGAAAAAAAAATTAATGTTTGGTTTCATTTTTGCATTTGCTCCATATGGTCTGAAAATTTTATTGTGAAGCGTTACACGGACCTTAGCTAATCATTTAATTATAAATGTTGCAACGTTGCACGAATAATAACTTGAGCGATTATTCAACATTATCTTATATAATATATCTTTATATCTTATATATTCATGATCTTATAGCAATATATTATCTTATATTCGTTTCGACTGGTCTGTTCGAAGGCTCGTATTGTACAGCCCCCTTTACTGGACGCATCAGGAACAACAGGGGCGTAAAACTGGTAAAACTGCCTGCTCAGGTCTGAGCGAGCCTCTCTCTTCTCGTTCAGAGCACAATGAGCGATCCAGAGATTATGCAGCTCAGCGAGAGAGACTCTACGGTCCGCAGAACCAGAGCTGAACAGAACCAGCAGCAGCAGCGGGACAGTGATGAGGAGGAGGCCGCGCAGAACGCGCTCCAGAGCCGAGAACACAAGCGGCTGATGGGCGAGAGTTCAGCGGTGATTCTGCTGCTCGGGTTCGGGTTTCTGCTGTGGATTCTGGTTCTGATCTCAGTCCAGCAGCTCTTCAGCAGCAGCCCGGGACACTTCAGCTCCGTCCGCGCCAGGTATACTTTACCATAGTCAGGTGGGAATACCATGGCACTTTGTTTACGAAGGTATTGCGTAATCACCTTACTATTTACATGTCATTTCAAGAATATGGTAAAAACATGGTAATACCATACCATACACCATAATGCAATGGTTAAAAACAAAAAATCCTATAGTGTCTTTATATTATATCACGATTGTTTATGGTTGTGATAGACCCATATATGATTAACAATAAGAATTGTAATTGTCTTTGTGTGTATTTTTTAAATTAAATTCTAAATTAAGTAAGCAGTAATAATTATATTTTTGATTCATTTTTAATGAATTATAAACAAAATAGTCAGTTGTTTATATATACTGTAGTTTCTACTGTTATTGATACCCTGGTTACTGATATGTTGTTGAAATTTACCAGTGTTATCATGACAACTTTTATGTATTGGATTAATCATAGCTACCATGGTAAAACTGATGACTTATGAGAACTATTTATCAACTTTAAATCATTAATAGCATTAAAATAATCTGGAGGGATAATAAGAGATACATTTTAGTAACTAGTATTGTTTTTTAATGTCATATAGTAAATATCTCTAGCAACATACAATAAGTCACATGAATGTATTTAATTCAATGCATTGTATGCTTTAAATAAGAAAAAAAGATCTTCCAATGCTTATTTTTGCACAGCAAATATATATTTTTTTCAAATCTCTCTAAAGTTGGCATTAAATGATAATTCATGTTTCTAAATGAATGCTATTCATCTTATTGTGAATGTTTCATACATCCATAAAGTAATGAATATAATATAATAGAATAGAATAGTGTGGATAGGATAGAATGTAATAGTAGAATAGTCTTTATTGTCATTATACACAGATATAACGAAAATCTTTTTGGCTTCTCCGCTTCAATTCAATAACTTGACAGAACACAACCCATATCTGTAGATAAATGAATAACAATAGAATAAACACCGTAAAAAGGCCGTAGCACGTGTGTGAAGCTGTTATGTTGTGAATCAGGAGGCATCTGGAGCGGATCACCAGCGTCGGGCCGCGGACCGTCGGGAGCCCAGAGAACGAGATCACCACAGTCAGCTACCTGCTGGATCAGATCGAGCAGATCCGGTCTGAGAGTGAAACCGGACCTCACTCCATCACGGTGGACATCCAGCGGCCCAGCGGCTGCTTCAGCATCAGCTGCTACGACCGTGTGACCAACATCGCCGTCAAACTCCAGCCAAAGACCAGCGCACAGCACTTCATGCTCGCGAACTGCCACATTGACTCGGTGGCCAACAGCCCCGGTGCGTTTCATCAACGCTTCAGTGAACCTGCTGTCGCTTACAGCTCAGGAGACACTGTGTTTATATGCTTTAATGAAGTTATGCTTCTTCCTTAATTCATCCTCAGAGCCTGTGAGAATCTCAGCCACGTCTCATTTGAGTTCAATTCAACGTTGTTTTAAGTATCAACATGATGCTACTCAGTTCTTGCAGTGAGTATTATGAAGCTCATTAGTGAGAGTTAATAAAATGTTATTGCTCAGAAGTTGCTCTTTTATAACTTCTAAGACTTAAATGAGATGTAATTGAGAATTGAATTAAGTATTTATCTTTGTCTCAGATGTTTCTCCTTAAGTAGGAAAATGAAAAAAAAAGTTTTAAGCGAGTCTCTCTTCATCATTCAGTGATCATTCAGAGTCTAGAGCGGTGAACAAAAAAAAAAAAACAAAAATGGGGGAATTGGGAGATCACTAAATGAGAAGTTATTGAGTAGAGGATAATGACGGTTTACTGCAGACATGAGCAGAAAATGCTCCATATTTTCTGCATGTGACCTTTTTCTCAGTTTTGTTTGTTTGAAGTGACAGCGATCAGATCGAGCAGTTCAAGGTTTCGTTGTGTTTGCTGTCAGTGTTCTTTGTTTGTGTCTGATGTTGGTTGTATATGA
Source organism: Sinocyclocheilus anophthalmus (assembly GCA_018155175.1). NCBI lineage: Eukaryota > Metazoa > Chordata > Actinopteri > Cypriniformes > Cyprinidae > Sinocyclocheilus > Sinocyclocheilus anophthalmus. The sequence continues at coordinate 42,303 of JADLZN010009310.1, read as the reverse complement.
ATGGGCGTGTTATGTTATTTGCATTATTTATGCATATAGTGGATTATTGCACTCCGCTGTCATCTGTCCTGTGAAATCCTGATCATTAGAAAACCAGGAAGTGAAACAGCAGTAACATCGATGTGTAAGTGAGTGTATGCAAAAAGATGTACAGCATGAGTGTTTAATAGGCAGCATGTGATTTTGAGTGTTGTTGTTGTTCTGTCATGTTTAGATTGATGTCAAATCCCAGTCAGTTATGATTTGGGATTGGGTTTTAGCACTGCGTTTGATTGACAGGATTAAATTGTATTGTATAAATTGGTTTTATGTATTTGTAGTAGGTTTTATTTTTTCTTTGAGTCATGTTTCTAGATCTGTGTGATTAATAACGTGTGTGTGTGTGTGTGTGGTGTGTGTGTGTTTCAGGAGCCAGTGATGACGCCGTCGGCTGTTCAGTGATGCTGGAGGTTTTACATTCTCTAGTGAATCTCTCCACGCCTCTCAAACACGGCGTCATCTTCCTGTTCAACGGGGCCGAGGAGATCATCCTGCAGGTGAGAGGTCACAGCACAGCTGACCTTTGACCTCAGCGAGCATGTGATCGTCTCATTGAAATGTGTTCAGCCGGTTTGATGTGAATCACTATCACTGACATTATTCATGGTCTCACTGTGTGTTTGCCACAATCACTCACACACACACACACACACACACACACACAACACTCACTCACTCACTCACTCACACACACACACACCACACACACACACACACACACACACGCACTCTCACACACACTCACTCACTCACTCACTCACTCACTCACTCACTCACTCACTCACACACTCACACACACACACACACACACACACACGCACTCACACACTCATGCGTGTAGAGCTCGAGTTTGATCTCCATCTCTCTCAGGCCAGTCACGGCTTCATTACCCAGCATCCCTGGGCTCAGCAGGTGCGAGCGTTTGTGAACCTGGAGGCGGCAGGAGCGGGAGGGAAAGAGCTGGTGTTTCAGACAGGTGTGTATCTGAGCTCAACACCTGCGGCAGAAGAAATCTGCTCTGTTTCTGGCAGAACAAGCGCCAGAGTTAAAGGAAGAAATCATCATCCTGTCATCATTTACTCACATTAAACCAGCGCTTCTCAATCAGTCGCCTCCAGAAGACGATATAAGCATGACAGTCAGCTGAAACAATTCAAAATCAAGATATTTCTTATATTCATTCACCCCAGAATTCACATAGCCTTGAGAAACTGGGAGGAGGGTGGGCAGTCTGACGATTTTATATCGTGTTCGATCTTGAAGATGTCCACGATCTACTTTTCAAGTGAATGGTAGAGATCGTGATTTTTTATGTCCTTATAACAGTGTTAAACTACAGCAGTGCCTGCCTGCTAGATGACTATGACTGGTCAAATTATATCACGTGTCTTTCATGCGTGTGTGTGTTTGAGGTCCGGAGAACCCGTGGCTGGTCCAGGCTTACGCCCGAGCCGCAGTACACCCGTTTGCCACAGTGGTTGGTCAGGAGATTTTCCAGAGCAGACTCATTCCTTCAGACACAGACTTCCGCATCTTCAGGGACTTTGGGAATATTCCTGGTATGAGATACACACTGTATAAAAATTAGGGTAAAAAACATGGCAGCTGTGGTTGCCAGAACTTTACCATACAACAATACAGAATTAACAAGTTTTACAGATTAAAAGCATATTTACAGTAAAAACATATTTCATTAAGTGATGTATTGCTGATATTGCTAATGAGTAACCCAGGAGTGCTGACTGAGACTGTCAGATCATGTTTAAGACTTTCTTAAGTGCAAATCTTCTTCGTCTCATTCTGCAGGAATTGATCTTGCGTTCATAGAGAATGGTTTCATCTATCACACTAAATATGACACTCCGGGGCGAATCCACACCGACTCCATCCAAAGAGCAGGTGAGACGTATGATTCCTGATCAGCCTCATATGAAGACATTAGGAAATAAAACATCTGCTTCAGAGAGAATGAAGTTCTCAGCTGCTGCTCTGTTCAAGATGCTCGAGATACTGAACGAGAGAAAATCAGACCTGAGACGAGCTGCACTCTCATTATTACATACAGCGAGAGTGTGTTTGTGTGAGTGTGTGTGTGTGTTATTGCTCAGATAAGACGTCTCACACTCAGAGCTTTTACCTGATCAGCAGTCAGACGAACCAAATCCAAGATGGACGCTGTTTTAAGAGGGTCTTTATGCATAGAAATACGTCTTAGGGCTAGATTTACTTTTACTAAGCAGGGCAAATGAGCGTGAGAGCGCTATAATGCCATAAAAGAGCAGATGTGAGTGTAAATGTCTGCAGGTGATTTACTGACAATGAGCACATTAAAGAACACAGACACAGATCATCTCCATAATGACCAGCGTATTCTACCAAGGGCAGGGCAAATTAACATCTGCTTTAAGACATGCGTTAAATAATGGCACAAATACCAGTTAACTGACAAGTGCAAACCTTAGTAAATCATGTTGCGTGATTCATTTAAATACTTTCCTGCCATAAATTTAGTGTAAGGTCCGCGCACCTGGTCCAAGGAAGGTATCCAGTGGCGGATGAAGGTCTCTTGCGTGTTCTGTCTTTTCAGCGCGCAGAGTTATTCAATTTAGGTTTAACTCAATCTGACTCCATTTTAGTATCTGAATTCTAATTTAGGTTGAAAGGCACATTGGTTGTTTGTCGGTCTCTGATTATTCTTACATTCGATTATTCTAATTAACTCTTTACTTTGTATTTTTTCTCGTTCATTAGGAATCTATGTCGCTTAGGATGCCTCACGGCGGCCGCTATGCGTGGGCTCCACGATCACAAAACTCGCCAGTTTGATCCTTATTCAGAGGTTTATGGCTAATACTATTTACTTTAAATAGTAGGTTTGTTTAGCCCCCTACAATTACACATGTAATGCTCAAACAATAATCAGCGGTTCTTCTAGACCCTTAGTCTAGACCCCGATAGTTATTATAACCACGTACAACTTAATTAACACTCCAAATATTAATCAGCGGTTCTTCTAGACCCTTAGTCTAGACCCCGACAGCTAATCTAGCTTCGTACAACTTAATTAATACTCAAAGTATTAATCAGTGGTTCTTCTAGACCCTTAGTCTAGACCCGATAGTTATTATAACCACGTACAACTTAATTAACACTCCAAATATTAATCAGCGGTTCTTCTAGACCCTTAGTCTAGACCCCGATAGTTATTATAACCACGTACAACTTAATTAAAGCTGAAATCATACACATGGTTAACGTAACTGAGTACAACTTAAACTAAGGTCAAGCGGTTAGTCAGAAACCTATAACCTCACCTGATATGCCCATGCTCCATCTAACCTGAGATATAGTATGCACTTAACCCTGGACGCAGATTTGAGGAAACATACGCCTTCACTTAATCTACTTGAAAAATAACTTCAGAGTAATCAGAATGAATTAAATGTTACAATTATTATCAGTCAGGTAAATCTGTATTATGCCAATTATCTCACAGCAAGTCAACGATCTCAAAATCAATACAAGACTCAAAATCTCAAAGAAGAATCTAAGGAAAATGCATATCTGAGATAAAGTATTCGATGTATAGGAGTGTATTAGATTTATTAATATCTGTACTACGGGCATTCTGGCTACAGAATCGCCCTGACCCTTTTGCTGCAATCCTTTAAATACAAGACTAAGAAAAGACATCCTCCAAATGGAGGCCTGTACAAACAATTGGAATTTGCATTAAGCCAGGTCCCAGACCTGGGTGGTTTACACCTCAGTGGGAACAGAAGGTAATTTGCATGGAACAGCCATCTACAGTAATCAAAGTATCTCTTAATTCTTAGGATTTGTATTATCTTTTAGTAAGATTAAGACCATTGTACCACTTGCCCTGAAACTATTCAAATGAAACCAAACATGACTGTAAATCTTATTTGCATTCATTTAGAACATTATATTCTTGACCAGTTTGAGTGAATCCAGTGGAGGGAGGAGATGAAAAGGCACAGATGCATATGTGAGAGAGGCGTTTCCCGCACCACCCCTCTGTGGGGTGTCCTGAAGATGCCAGTGCATTGTTTGCCTCTCAGGAGATCAAAGTATTCTAGTTTCTTTATCCTTACAGTAGCGTTATGAAAGAGAAACCCAATAAATGCATATGGAACTAAGGTAGACACAAAAATAAATGTGTTTTGTCTGTGCCTTTTCAAAAGAAGGTTTGCACTGACACAAGCTTTTAGTGCATCTCACAGCAAAAGTTGTTGATGTCAGTTAGTGAACAGATTCATATGTGTTCTTTTGACATTACTACATAAGAGGCTCCTTCAGCTTTTATAATATTATGAGATTTATTGCTGTGCTGCTGAAGTTCAGTTCAGCTGAAAAACCTAAAAAACTAGTTAAAGAGTTTGGTGCAAATCACAAAATTCTACTGACCTTAATGTATATCGATCACTCCTCTCTTCATTCTCTGCTAATGTCTCCATTGCTAAAAGGACATACTATCACAACAAAATTAACACTTCGCCTAACTCTCGCATGCTCTTTAAAAAATTTTCCTCCCTCCTTTGTCCTCCCCCTCCTTCATCAACTCTAACAGCTGATGACTTTGGCACATTCTTCATTAATAAAATTACAAATCTCAGTGCACAATTTGCCACACCACAAAATGTCAAACATATCTTACCAGCAAACATTGTTGTATAATTTTCCTTGTTCAAAATAAATTGCTAGAGAGGTTTTGAAGACAGTAGACTTCAATCGATCAAACAACAAAGTCGAGTTACAGTTTGCCAAAGGTAACTCCAGAATGTCTTTTCTACACACACAAACACCATATATCTATCTATCTATATATATATTTTTATATACAGTGGGGGAAAAAGGATATAGTCAGCCCACCAATGTGCAAGTTCTCACAATTAAAAGATTGAGAGAGGCCTGTATTTTCATCATAGGTATACCTCAACTGTGAGAGACAAAATGAGAAGAAAAAAAATTCAGAAAATCACATTGTAGGATTTTTTTAAGAATTTATTTGCAATTTATGGTGGAAAATAAGTATTTGGTCATTAACAAAATTTCATCTCAATACTTTGGTATATACCCTTTGTTGGCAAGGAAAACCAAAAGGGGGGGGGGGGGGGACGGTCCAAACGTTTTATGTAATCTTAAACAGGTTGCACACATGCTGTGGTAGTTTGGCCATTCCATGCAGATCTCCTCTAGAGCAGTATTGTTTTGGGGCTGTCGTGGGCAACACGGATTTTCAACTCCCTCAAAAGATTTTCTATGGGGTTGAGATCTAGAGACTGTCTAGGCCACTCCAGGACCTTGAAATGCTTCTTACGAACCACTCCTTCGTGCCCGTGCGGTGTGTTTGGGATCTTTGTCATGCTGAAAGACCCAGCCACATTTTCATCTTCAATGCCCTTGCTGATGTAAGGAGGTTTTCACTCAAAATATCACGATACATGGCCCCATTCATTCTTTCGTTTACACGGATTAGTCGTCCTGGTCCCTTTGCAGAAAACAGCCCCAAAGCATGATGTTTCAACCCCCATGCTTCACAGTAGGTATGGAGTAGCTTTGGATGCAACTCAGCATTCGTTCTCCTCCAAACACGACAAGTTGAGATTTTACCAAAAAGTTATATTTTGGTTTCATATGACCATTATGCATTCTTCCCAATCCTATCGGGACTAATCCCAATCCTCTAGCAAACTTCAGACGGGCCTGGAAATGTACTGGCTTAAGCAGGGGGACACATCTGGCACTGCAGGATCTGAGTCCTGGCGGCGCAGTGTGTTACTGATGGTAGCTTTTGTTACTTTGGTCCCAGCTCTCTGAAGGTCATTCACTAGGTCCCCCCATGTAGTTCTGGGATTTTTGCTCACAGTTCTAATGATCATTTTGACCCCACGGGGTGAGAACTTGCATGGAGCCCCAGATCGAGGGAAATTATCAGTGGTCCTGTATGTCTTCCATTTTCTAATAATTGATCCCACAGTTGATTTCTTCACACCAAACTGCTTACCTATTGCAGATTCAGTCTTCCAGCCTGGTCAGGTCTACAATTTTGTTTGGTTCCTGACAGCTCTTTGTTCTGGCATGGTGGAGTTTGGAGTGTGACTGTTTGTGGACAGGTGTCTTTTATACTGATTACGAGTTCAAACAGATGCCATTAATATAGGTAACGAGTGGAGGACAGAGGAGCTCTTAAAGAAGAAGTTACAGGTCTGAAAGAGCCAGAAATCTTGCTTGTTTGTAGGTGACCAAATACTTATTTTACGAGGAATTTACCAATTAATTCTTTAAAAAAAACTTACAATGTGATTTTCTGGATTTTTTTTCTCATTTTGTCTCTCATGGTTGAGGTATACCTATGATGAAATTACAGGCCTCTCTCATCTTTTTAGTGGGAGAACTTGCACAATTTGTGGCTTACTAAATACTTTTTTGCCCCACTGTATAGATCTAATATACATGCTGGAGCTGGTTACATAATTCAATATATGTATGTTGTAGTTTTTGACAGGTGTTTCTTCCCAGTAGGCAGAATGACAATAGCTGCCATGTAATTTCGAGGTTCCTGAAACAGATTTTTCCATATATGCCGTGGTATTCACGTTTTTAAATAGTTCACTCAGTAACAAACAGGTTACTACACACAGCTCTTTAAATAATAATAGTAGAATAAATGTATTCTTTATTCTAAGCTCATTATATTGCATATATTGTAGTTAGAATAATGTCTTATTTAAGGATAAATGATATGTATCTAGATAGGCATTAAGACCACTGAAAATCTCTACAACATACCCAGTTTTCATCCTTCTCCACTCTACTGAGGCAGAAGTCTCTTAAACTCATCTTTCCAATCCTACTACTTGTCCTCTTGATCTTTCCAGGCTCATACCTTCAAGCAATTTCCCTGTAGTTGTACCTGCACTCCACTCACATCATAACAATCCCTTCAACTGGGTTTTTCCTCTCAGCATTTTACATAGGCTCGTATAACCCCCACTTCTACAGGAACCACCATTACCATCTCTTTTAGAGAATACCGACGGTTGCCCTTATACCATTCATTGCAAAAACAATGAACGAGGTGTGTGCAAACCAAGTCTAAGCATTTCTCAACAGAAAAACCTCATGGACAGAACAATCCTGCTTCAGAAGTGGACCTTCGACAAGAGACCATTGTTCTCCGTGTTGAAGCCTAAGACTGGAAGAGCGGCCTTCCCAAATCTTCGCACTTATTTGTGGATAGTCTGCTGCTTTTGACATGGTTAACCATCAGATCCTCCTGTCAACCTTATTGGCAAAGGGCATCAGGAACTGCACTCCAGTGGTTTGAGTCTTACCTCTCAGATCGGTCCTTCAAGGTATCTTGGAAGGATGAGGTGTCCAAGTTGCAACATCTAAATACTGGGGTGCCTCAGGGCTCAATTCTTGGACCACTTCTCTTCTCTGTCTACATGGCATCACGAGGTTCTGTCATTCAGAAACATGGCTTTCATATCACTGCTATGCTGATGACACTCAACTTTACCTCTCATTCCATCCTGATGATCCGACGATATCTGCTCGCATCTCAGCATGTCTAACAAACATTTCTTATTGGATGAAGAACCATCACCTTCAACTAAAACTTGCCAAGACAGAACTGCTTGTGGTTTCAACAAAACCATCACTTTATCAAAATTTCACCATCCAGTTAGGCTCATCAACCAAACCATTAAATTTACATTTTACATTAATAACTCCTTCAAAATCAGCTATAAACCTTGGAGTTGTGATTGATAAGCTGAATTTCTCAGAACACATTGCTAAAACTGGATAAATAAATGTTGTATAAAGAGATTGCTTATACAACATTAGGAAGATCAGGCCCTTCCTTTCCGAACATGCAACACAACTCCTTGTTCAAGCTCTTGTTCTATCCAGGCTGGACTATTGCAATGCTTTCTTGGCAGGTCTTCCAGCCAGTTCTATCAAACATCTACAATTAATCCAAAATGCGCTGCAAGATTAATCTTTAATGACTCGAAAAGAACGCACGTCACACCTCTGCTTATCAGTTTGCACTGGCTACCAATAGCTGCTCGAATAAAATTCAAGGCATTAATGTTTGCATACAAAACCACCACTGACTCTGCACCCCTTTACCTAAATTCACTACTTCAGAGTTATGTGCCCTTAGAAGCTTGCATTCTGCAAGTGAACGTTGTTTTATTGTGCCATCTCAAAAGAGGCACAGAATCACTTTCACAGACTTTTAAATTAAAATGTTCCCTCCTGGTGGAATGATATGACCACTTCAAATCCCAGCGTCCTGGCTACCTATTCAGGACAATTACGCTAAAACCATCTGTTCCATTTTATTACTCTAACTCTCATCTTTTCGTGTGTGTCTATATGTGTGTGGTGTGTTGTTGTATATCATTAATATCGAGATATATATATATTATAATAATATCCTTATACGTGTACTGCGTTAGGCTAAACGATACTTGTCATTTGCACTTATATATTGTCCTCATTTGTTAGTTTGATTGCTTCTATTGTCCCCATTTGTAAGTCGCTTTGGTAAAGCGTTTCTGATAAATGACAAATGCAATGACTAAATGTAAATGACTAAATGTAAATGACTAAATGTAAATGTTAATACCTGCTCAGTAAATACATGTGTCTGTGTGTGTTAGATGTGCTCTCTTGTTCTGTACTGTAATGCTTGACTTCGACTGTTGTATTGTTTTTGTAATGCTGCAGAAGAGCAATTTAATGAAAGATGCCAATGGTCCGTAAGTAACTACATTTATTAATAAAAATAATAATCAAAATGAATAATGCATTAGTGTAGTAAGCAAACAGAGTCTTGTATTCAGCTCATGTGCAACACATTTGTTTGCATAACTTCTTTTAAACCTGGTTTGTCCAATCAATGAGAGCCAGTGCTGTGTTTTATGATATTATAATAATTATCTGTGGATCAGACATCACTGCTGCTGTAATGTATCAGCCGTCATTCAGTTGTTGACTCAGATTTACAGCTGTGTGTTTGAGCACCTTAAACCTGAAGCGTGAGGACATATTGTGTTTTATACAGACAGACGGACAGATACTGTATGTATCAGTTGTTTTGAGAATGATGGAATTCCTGTTTATCTCTATCACCAGGCGACAACATCCTGTCTGTCCTCAAGCACCTGGTGATGTCAGATGAACTGGCGGATTCCTCAGAGTATCGCCATGGTAACATGGTGTTCTTCGATCTGCTGGGATTGATGATGGTGGCGTATCCTGCTCACGTCGGCACCGTCATCAACTACATGGTGGCCGTCGCTGTGGTGATCTACCTGGGAGGGAAATGCTTGTTAACCAGCAGTGTGGGTACGTAATGGATAACATGACCAGATATAGGTCTGTCACCAATTGTGTTAGTTTATTTTCATGTTATAAACCATAAAAACCAACATGTGTGTGTGTGTGTGTGTATGAGGACTCTCCATAGGCGTAATGGTTTTTATACTGTTCAAATCGTATTTTCTATTGCCCTACACCAACCCTACCCCTGAACCTACCCCTTACAGGAAACTTTCTGCATTTTTAGATTTTCAAAAAAAATCATTCTGAATGATTTATAAGCCTTTTAAATTACGGGGACACTCAAAATGTCCTCATAAATCACCTTCTCGTTGTAATACCTATGTCATACCCATGTCATTATACAGATTTATGGGTCCGCAGTAAACACATATAAACTGCACACAGAGACTTACAACAGCACACACACACCCAACACACACACACAAACAGTATACCACACAAAACACACACCATACACACATATACACATACACACCACACACACATTAAAATTATATATTATATATAATATTTTATATATATATATATATATTATATACTGTATATACAGTGGGTACGGAACGTATTCAGACCCCCTTACATTTTTCACTCTTTGTTATATTGCAGCCATTTGTTAAAATCATTTAAGTTATTTTTTTCCTCATTAATGTACACACAGCCACCCATATTGACAGAAAAACACAGAATTGTTGGCATTTCTGCAGATTTATTAAAAAAGAAAAACAAAAATATCACATGGTCCTAAGTATTCAGACCCATTTGCTGTGACACACTCATATTTTTAATTCAGGTGCTGTCCATTTCTTCTGATCATTCTTGAGATGGTTCTACACATTCATTTGAGTCCAGCTGGGTTTGATTATACTGATTGGACTTGATTAGGAAAGCACACACCTGTCTATATAAGACCTTAAAGCTCACAGTGCATGCCAGAGCAAATGAGAATCATGAGGTCAAAGGAACTGCCTGAAGATTTCAGAGACAGAATTGTGGCAAGGCACATATCTGGCCAAGGTTACAAAAAAATTTTCTACTGCACTTAAGGTTCCTAAGAGCACAGTGGCCTCATTAATCCTTAAATGGAAGACGTTTGGGTTGACCAGAACCCTTCCTAGAGCTGGCTTTCCGGCCAAACTGAGCTATCGGGGGATAAGAGCCTTGGTGAGAGAGGTAAAGAGAACCCAAAGATCACTGTGGCTGAGATCCAGAGATGCAGTCGGAAGATGGGAGAAAGTTGTAAAAAGTCAACCATCACTGCAGCCCTCCACAAGTCAGGGCTTTATGGCAGAGTGGCCCGAGGAAGCCTCTCCTCAGTGCAAGAAACATGAAAGCACGCATGGAGTTTGCTAAAAAAACACCTGAATAAGATTCTCTGGTCTGATGATACCAAGATAGAACTTTTTGGCCTTAATGCTAAGCGGTATGTGTGGAGAAAACCAAGCACTGCTATTCACCTGTCCAATACAGTCCCAACAGAAGCATGGTGGTGGCAGCATCATGCTGTGGGGGTGTTTTCAGCTGCAGAGACAGGACGACAGGTTGCAATCGAGGGAAAGATGAATGCGGCCACGTACCAGGGACATCCTGGACGACAACCTTCTCCAGGTTGCTCAGGACCTCAGACTGTCGGTCGAAGGTTTCCTTCCACAGACATGACCCGATAGCACACAGCTAAATAAGAAAGCAGGGGTTCACAACACTCTGTGATGTTCTTGAAGGCCCAGCCAAGCCTGACTAAAACAAATGCTGCATCTCGGAGAGACCGAAAAAATGGCTGTCCACCAACGGTCAGCAACCTGACAGAACTGGAGAGGATCTGCAATGAAAAATGGCAGAGGATCCCCAAATCCAGGTGTGAAAACTTGTTGCATCTTTTCCAAAAAGACTCATGGCTGTATTAGATCAAAATGGTGCTTCTACTAAATACTGAGCAAATGGTCTGAATATTTAGGACCATGTGATGTTTCAGTTTTTCTTTTTTAATAAATCTGCAAAAATGTCAACAATTCTGTGTTTTTCTGTCAATATGGGGTGCTGTGGTTACATTAATTAGGAAAAAAAAATAACTTAAATGATTTAGCAAATGGCTGCAATATAACAAAAAAATTTAAGGGGGTCTGAATACTTTTTTTTCCGTAAACACTTCGTATACTATTATTATTATATACATTATATAGGATTATATACACATACACACACATACGGTATATATATATTATTATCTATTTATATATATATCATTATATGTTGGTGAAAGGGCACAGTTTTATAAATATAGAAACAGTACACTCTTAACATCAGTCAGTCAAGCATGATAATATGATAATCAATATTATTTAATGATATAACTTTTGTAATTAGAATTAAAACGTGATAACTATGTATGAATGCATATTAGTCATTTTAACTGAACTTCGGACTGGTGGTGGTGCTTTTTTGGTCATTCAATGTTTCTGTAAAAAAAATAAAAAATTGGGGGAAAACTAACAAAAATACTGATTAGATAATAATGATACAAATTCTAATAATAAGAACAATATAAAACGCACCAAAGATTAATGAGCTACTGGATTCATGAAAATTAATCAGGTTGCGTGCGTTCGCTTGAACTGATTTGCTGAAACCAAAACAGGGAAGATACTAGGTGAGCACCAGCCAATGAGAAACTGCCGTTTGCGCATTAGTTCCGCTACTCGCGGAGAAGAGTGGGAGTGCTTAAAAGCGGAAGAATTACAAAGGAACTCGTTCCTTGACAGAATAATAAATAAGAATACGTTACATGTACGAGAGGCATAGGTATGATCGTCAATTGCTCCTCCCCTCTCTCGCTGCGTGTTTGTGAAACAAAGCGACGGTGAGTCGTGCGCCTTCACACTACAGTTTATGGTACGATAAATACAGGTGCGCTGCACATCCATTCAGATGAACTGAAAAACAGCAGATCGCTCGACGGAGAGTGTAACTCTTGAAGTGCTCAGTCAGAGTGTCTGGCGAGTGAAAATATATCTGTGATAAATTTATACTTAGCCTCCAACTCACACACTGGCGAGTAAAATCTGAGAATTTATTAGCAATTGGCTAATATTAGACATCATTTAGTCGCCAGAGTGAAGATTTAGTCGCATATGCGAGTGATTTACTCACAATGTAGAGGGTTGGTGCTTAAGAAATTTCGTTAATGGGCATTTTAAAAAAGAACACTGAACATTTTTGCAAATTTTCTTCAAATTTCAGGAGGCTTATATAATTGCTATATTTTATAAAATTGATAGTATTCATTATACTTTATATTTTATTGAATATAATATTGTTAAATATGTTTAAAAATATTGTTAAAGTATTGCATTATCTATGTTTATTGATGTTCCTGTGTTTTTATAATTATTTTAATATCTAATATGAGTATTCATTTATTCATTCATTCTTTCATTTATTAATTTATTCATACATTTATTCACTCACTGACTCACTCACTCATTCATTTACTTATTTATGTATTCATTCATGTGTGTTTTGGGTGTGTTTTGGCGCATCACATGATCTGTGCAGCTGGCCGGTACATGCGTGATCTGGTGTGTGCGGTGTGTGTGCTGGTCTTGAGCTGGTTCTTCTCTCTGCTGATGGTTCTGCTGGTGGCTTGGCTCGTCACGCTGATGGGCCGCTCCATGTTCTGGTACAGTCACCTAGACGCTGCCGTCTATCTGTACGGATCTGCCACTGTCGGCATTCTCCTGCTGATCCACACACTGGTTAAGAACCGCTGCTACAGGGTGAGAGATGGACTTTTCTGACACACAAACTCATCTGTCATCACAATGGCAGAAACACTCTTCTGTGATTTCAGCTGACTGAAATCTGTAGCTGCAGCTCTTAGTAGCAGGCGTGCTGAAAGGTGAATACAGCAAAAGCTGCTTTTCCTCCATTGGGCCAAACGCATGGCACAACTCCAAACTGTTCCCAAATGGAATTCTCCCGGAATGTTGACGCATGCTGCTGGAATGCATGTAGTGATGTCACCACTCAGGATCGGTCACTCGTCTGTGGCCTGGTTACCAGTTTTTCTGTAGCTGTGCTAAATGCACCGTTTGGCACAACATTGAAAGAGCAGCTAGAAACTACCACTAACCCACACCCTGACAGACAGATCCTCCAGCAATTATAAAGACAGTTCAGCACTGTACCCACTGCTCCAAACTGCAGATCTGATGTCACACTTCAACAACTCTGTTTCCTGGTCAACTGAACTGATGTTAACCTAAACACACTATTTTACCTTTTATGCCCAATCAGCAGCTTTATTGAAATAAATAACATTTATTTTTAATTTCAAATCAGAGAAGAGATAATGATGATGATTATGAGAGAAAGAGAAGCAAATCAGCTGAAATGACTCTGTGTGTGTGTGTGTGTGTGCGTGTGTGTCTGTGGTTCAGAGCATGAGTCGTGTGGATCTGGCCGAGCTCTTCTTTGACAGCAGTCTGCTGTTGTGGTGTTTTGTGCTGCTCTTCTTCACTCTCCGCGGCTGGTGTTCAGCATATGTGCCCATGATGATGGTGCTGTTCCCGCTCATCAGCAAACTGCTGCTCACAAAGCTCTTCAGAGCTAGAGGTCAGAGGTCACACCACACACATACACCCATTTTTTTATTCAAATCCCATTTTCATGAAGTTCACATGTCACAAATTAAATGGTTAGTTCACCCAAAAATGAAAATTAGTCCATGTTTTACTCACCCTCAAGGTATCCTAGGTGTATATGACTTTCAGACGACCACGAATCCAATCAGGTAGTCGTTTATATTTAAAAATTGTCCTTGCTCTTCCAAGCTTTATAATGGCATGGTGTTTTTGGAAAACAGTCCAAAAGTAGTCAAATAAAGTGCAACCATCCATATTAAAACATGCCTTACATGGCTCCGGGGGTTTATAAAGGCCTCCTGTAGCAAATCGATGGGCTGTGAATAATCAGTGGTTAAAAAGATCTTACTCCGATACCACAGCACAGTAGATTCACAACCCTTTGCGGTGTTTCCGTTCATTGTACTGAGACTGCTTCTTAATTCTGAGAGTTTAATGCGGGATAAATAAACTGGTTGTCTTTGAAAGGAGGGTAGTGCCCAAGTGTTGCAGTTTTGTTTTTGGAGCAGGGTGTACATTGCCATCCTCCAAAAAATTACTACAACCTGTCTGCTTGTCAAAATCTGTGCTGGGAGGAGTGAGTGCGGTCAGAGAAGGAACGAGGAGATGTGGAATACGTCTTTAATCTTGGAGAACGGGGTAGGGGTACATCTACAAGGGAAAACAGCAGAAACACACAAACATAAGGAGGTTAGGACACGACACAGGATAGCTTGCACAAGACTAGAGACTTAAGATAAATTAACCCCTAAACACAGCTGGAAACAAATGATAAACTAATCAGGGAACCTAATGGAAACAGGAAGGATCAAATAAGGAAACACAGGAACAGAAACAGGGGCAAAACACAACCACGGACCTCCGAAAAATCAGAATCTGAGATTGTGCCCCCTACCGGATGGAAGAGGTGTGTCCTCACAAAATAGAACAACAAGGAGAGGGGGGGGGGGTACATGGGGGGAACTTGGGGAGGAGGCTGGGGAGACAGAGTCAGGGAGTGGGGGGGGGGAGGGGGGTGGGGCCCGGGGGTGTGAGGGGTGACGATGGAGGGAGGAGCCAGGGTGGATCAGATGGAGGGAGGAGACAGGAGGAGCCAGGTCGAATCAGACGGAGGGAAGAGCCAGGGAGGAGACAGGAGGAGATTGGAGCAGGAGGGAAAGCTAGGAGGACAGGAGAGAGGAGGAGCCAGGTGGGTGACAAGGCCACGGCCACAGCCTATGATGACGGCAAATGGTGTGGATGTGGAAGCGACAAGAGCAGAGGAGGAGACGGAGCCACGGAGGCGAATGGCCGGGATCCAGGGGGGAAAGACCAAGGGGCGGAGGGAGAAGGTTGGTGGAGGAGCCCGAGGCGGGAGAGCCAACGAGCGGGGGATGCTGGGGGGGCCCGGGTGGAGGACGAGGGATCTTTTCTCAACACGTGGGTGTGGGCTCTGTAGCCGGCTTTCACCTGGTCTGACGGAGAAGATCTAAAGTTCAGGGCAATCAATTGGCTCAGTCGCTCGGAATTTGCAATGGCTCGCAATGATAGCAGGCGGGAAATGGCTATTCTCCATCAAAGGTGGGCTCGGGATAATGCTCCGCATCGCGGGGAGGGAGAAGATGAGTCATGGTGGGCTGGGCTCTGCAGTGGATCTGACGAGATCATTCACGGGGCCGGCAGGCAGGGGAAGCCAGGATTTAAGGATGGCGAAGTAGTTTTCTCGCCAGCAGAAGTCACTCCCGAAGGCACCGAAACTCCTTCGAGGGGAGGACCCATCCTCGGATGACGGCACTTGTGCTTTTGAGAGCGGGTGCGGTGGTGTTCAAGTCGCATCATTAGCCGGGTAGCTGGTGGGCTGGTGGTGTTAGTTAGCAGCCGGAACAGTATTGTATGGTCCTCGAGAGATCTGTCCCCCTGCTCCAGCTAGGAGGAGGAAGGGAGGAGGAGGAGGAGGAATTCGGGCAGGACGAGGGAGCCATAACCAAAAACAGGAACAAGAAAACATGAGAGACAAAACGAGGGGGGGCAACAGAAAAAAAGAAAAACGAGAAACCAGATCGAGGAAACACACCCGAGGTTACTGTATAATTGGTCGGGTCCACATATAAATCTGTCCACACAAAAATCTGTGCTGCTGGAGGAGGCGCAGAGGAACGCAGAGAACGAATGAGAGACAGAAGAAGCAACGAGGAGAAAGGAAAAGGACCTACAAAACGAGGAGGGGGGGGGAAGGGACAGGAGGAGACGTCAGGAGAAGAAAAATGAGGAGGAAGGGGGAGCGCGGGGGGAAGTGGGCGAGACGTGGACAGAGGAATATAAACCAGAACCAATAATCCTTGGGAACAGGGGTTCATCTACACTGGAAACGGCACGGAAAACTACGAACATAACGGCAATAGAACCAACAGAGGACACAGAAGCAAGACTAGGACTTAAGTACACAGGGAAATGAGGATAATAAACTAAACACAGCTGGAAACAAATGAACTAATCAGAGAACCTAATGGAAAAAAAAACAGGAAAGAAAAAAAAAAAGGAAAAAAAAAATAAAAAAAAAAAAAAAAAAAAAGAAAAAAAAGAGAAAGACCAAATCATGAAGCAGGAAACAGGTACAGAAACAGGGGCAAAACACGACACAGAATAGTCAAGAATCCTGACATATGTATGATTAATAATTGTTGCTGTAATGTTTTGTTGAGCGTGCAAATAGGGAGTTTTGTGTTGTGTATACACTTTAGGTCTGTGGCTAAATCACGTTATGGTTCTGTTAATCAGCTTTTGTCTAGAAATGTGTTGATTAATATAGAATATCTGTTGTTCTTACTACTTGGAGTCATTATAAAGGATGGAGCAATATGCAAACATTTTTTTATCAGTACTCCATCTACCTGACCAATCAGAGCAGAGTAGCCTTATGCAAAGGAGGGGTTTGGAAAGATGAATCTAATAAGGAATCGTTTGAGAGTCGTTGAGAAATAACGTAAAATTAAATGCATATTATAAGAAAATTAAAGTTTTTTGACCTTGCATGCATGTAAACCTGTTGTTGGGGACATTTAAATAGTAAGACTTAACAATAAATAATAACAATGTGTATGAATCTGGAAGAGTAGATTTATGTACAGATTTGTGCATTATTTACTCTACATACAGCTGTATTAATAAAGAGATATGCATATGTATTTACATAATACTTGAGATAGAGGCAGTAATTAGAGATGGAGGATGAATTACAGAAATTAATTACAGAACACAGGTAATGATTAATGTGTTAGCTGTTTAAGCTGGAGATGGCATGGGGGGGACAAATCTTTTTTTATGCCTAGATGTTCTAGTGCAAAGAGATCTGTAACGTCTGCCTGAGGGAAGAAGTGCAAACAGGTTGTGGCCGGGATGAGAGGGGTATATGTGATGATGTTGCCTGCCCGTTTCTTCACTCTGGATTTGTACACGTCCTGAAGGTTGGGCAGGTGCACACCAATGATCCTTTCTGCTGTCCTAACAGTCCGTTGCAGTCGGACTGAGGTCGTTCATGAACTAGTGCCACATGGTTTGTGTTGATGGTCATTAGTGCTGTCTCAGTGTGTGTGTTTGTTTGTAGGAGCATCTCTTCAGTACTCCATCCTGTACCTGACGGGTCTTGCTGTGCCGTATGTCTACATCATGTTCCTCATCCGGGTGGTTTTTGAGGTCTTTACACCCATTCAGGGTCGCAGCAAAGACAAAATCCCACCCGACATCATCCTGGCATCACTTGTTACCCTGGCAACCGTAATTCTGTCTTCCTATTTTGTGAGTCATACAGACTAACTGCAACATAGTAAATTCAAATTTAAACAGTCAGATTCAAACATTCAGAATCAAACATTCAAAATTTAAACTTTTAAATTTAAACATTCAAATTCAAACATCCTAATTTAAGTTCAAGTTCAAATTTAAAACAAAACAACAAGAGATTGGGGTTAGAAACCTATCGCAAGTTTGCCAACAGTGCCACACAGAGGGATAATCACTGGCACACAAGCAATAAGGAAAACTGCATACTGACGTACATTTTGAGGTAATAATTCCTCATAGTGACACAGCCTGTTAGGATCTACAAATACAATTAAAGTATGAGATTTTTTAACTGCGCTAGTCTACAGATGCATGTTCAATATCAATAACGGGGCAGAAAAGTTTCTGAGCTCCTGAATGTTTCTGTGTGTGCACAGTGTGATCTCTCTCGGTGTGTGTGAGTGTGTGCAAGTTATGTGTGTGTGTATCAATTAAAGCAACACATTAATATCGAACAGTGATTAAACTGAATGTTGATTAAATATTGAACAGTGATTAAACTGAAGGTTTTAATGCACAATTGGCCTCGTCTCACACACACATACAGTGGTGTTCAGTAGGGTCACATAAATCTGCTATTCAAAGTTTAAATATTAAAATAAATATGCATTTTTTTAAATGGTTCAGAAACAAGTTTTATGATAATCAACTATAGATTTGTATCTGATCATATTTTAGCTGATAATTTATGTTTATGTATTGTATAAATACAGTATGCATTTGAGAAAAATGGGGGGGGGGGCTTATTGGCACAGTGGTTAACCAGAAAAATAGCACTTCATGCCCAAAAGGTTGCCGATCACTGGATTAAATCATCTTATTCCACTTATTTTCTGTCTGTCCCTCTCTCCAGATTCATTTCATCTATCTGTCCCACAGTACGAAGCGGGTCTTGGCTGTTCTGGGGTCAGTGTTCACGCTGATGTTTGTTCTGGTCAGCTGTGGTTTGTTCTTCCCGTTTTCTGCCGAGCTGTCCAGCCCACGACCCAAACGCGTCTTTGTCCAGGTACAGGCATCACTGATCTGTCTTTACAGCAGGGTTTTTACACTACTGAAACTCAGACCATAAAATATTCTCCTTACTTTAAGATTTTTTTAAAATAATTTTTTATTTATTTATTTTTTCAAGTTCAAGTCTGCTTTATTGTCAATTCTTCCACATGTACAGCACATACATACAGAGAATTGAAATTGCGTTACTCTCAGACCCTTGGTGCATACAGATAACACTAACAGTAGAGCATAAATACAGATTAAATACAAAATACAAAATACAAAATACCCAATAAGGACAAAAGTTAAATAAAGCAGCACAAGGCACATGGCAGATAGAGTGCAAACCAGTGTAGTAAACAAACAGTGCAGATAAAATGATTGTAGTGCAAAAGAGCTTATTCAGACTGATTGATTAAAGTGACAAAGATACGGCTCTCTGAGCTTTTTATTTAAACTGACTGAAGAGGTAGTTGAATGAGGTCAGTTGAATGCTGAATGAGGTAGTGAGCAAACCAATGCTGCACAAGGTGACTGGTGAGAGGGGAGGGGGTTCAGAGTTCGGTGGTGCCTGGGGCAAAAGAGGGGAGGGTGGGCAAGGTCGGGAGGGAGTTCAGCTGCCTGACAGCCTGATGGATGAAGCTGTCATTCAGTGTGCTGGTCCTGGCCTGGAGACTCCGCAGGCTCCTCCCTGATGGCAGCAGACTAAATAAGCTGTGTGTCGGGTGTGTGGGATCACCTGCAATGCAGAGTGCTTTGCGGGTGAGACGGGTGTCGTAAATGTCCTGGAGGGAGGGGAGAGAGGCACCAACGATCTTCTCAGCTGCTCTCACTAAGCTTTGAAGTGACTTGCGGCAGGACGCTTTGCAGGCACCATACCACACAGTGATGCACCTCGTCAGAATGCTCTCGATGGTGCCTCTGTAGAAGGTGCACATGATGGGGGACGGGGCTCTGGCTCTTCTCAGTTTGCGAAGGAAGTAGAGACGCCGCTTTGCTTTCTTGGCCAGTGCTGCGGTGTTGTCAGTCCAAGAGAGATCCTCTGTGATGTGAACACCCAGGAACTTGGTGCTGCTCACACTCTCCACAGTCGCACCATTGACAGTCAGAGAAGCATGCTGAGTGAGCACTCTGCTGAAGTCAACTGTGGTCACTTGGCACCCACCCGGCAGGCGTCTCACCTCGCTCCTGCAGTTTGTATCATCTCTGTTGCTAATGAGACCCACCACAGTCGTATTGTCCGCAAACTTAATGAAGAGGTTGGATTTGTGTGACGGTGTGCAGTCGTGGGTCAGCGGAGTGAAGAGGAGGGGGCTCAGCACATATCCTTGGGGGGCCCCAGTGTTCAGTGTGATGGTGCTGGATGTGTTGCTGCCGTCCCGTACTGCCTGAGGTCCTCCAGTCAGAAAGTCCAACAGCCAGTTGCATAGCGAAGTGTTGAGCCCCAGCTGGACCAGTTTGTGAATGAGCTGTTGAGGGATGATTGTGTTGAATGCTGAACTGAAGTCTATGAAAAGCGTTCTGACATATGAGTCTTTTTTGTCTAGATGTGTGAGTGCTGAGTCGAGTGGTTGGACCGATATGCAAACTGGAAAGGGTCCAAGGAGGGGGGGAGGGCAGAATTGATGTGGTGCATGACTAGCCGTTCAAAACACTTCATGAGGATGGGGGTAAGTGCAACTAGACGGTAGTCATTGAAGCAGGATGGACTTCTTCGGGACTGGAATGATGGTGGTAGCTTTGAAGCATGTGGGGACAACAGACTGACTTAGCGAGATGTTGAAAATGTATGTGAAGACATCGGTGAGTTCCACTGAACAGTCTCTCAGTACACGCCCAGGAAAGTTGTCAGGACCCGGAGCTTTGCGTGCGTTGATCCTGCTGAGAGATCTCCCCGGACAGCGTCATCACCTGGTCGCCGGGACGAGGTGGAGTCTTCTGTGCAGTGGTGCTGTTTTGTGCCTCGAAGAAGGCATTCAGCTCGTTCAGCAGGGAGATGGTGCTGTCACATGTGCGTGGTGGGGGCTTGTAGTCCGTAAGGGTCTGTATCCCCTGCCACAGGCTCCAAGTGTCTCTACTGTCGCTGAAACGATGGGCTATCCTCCAGGAGTACTGACTTTTTGCCTTCCTGATACCGCGGGAAAGGTTGGCCCTAGCTGTATTCAAGCCCACCTCATCTCCAGCTCTGAAGGCAGCGTTCCGAGCCTTTATGAGTCTTTAGACCTCCCCTGTCATCCACGGCTTCTGGTTGGCCCGGACAGTGATGGTCTTTGTGTCTGTTACATCATCAATTGGTGATGTAGGCAGTGACAGTATCTGAGTACTCTTGGAGGTCTGTGGTGTTATTGTATGTGGCAGCTTGCTTAAACATATTCCAGTCAGTGGTTTTAAAACAGTCTTGAAGAGCCTCTGACGACCCTTCCGGCCACACTTGTATTTGTTTATGAACTGGTTTGGTGACTTTATCGAGCGGTCTGTATGCAGGCATTAGCATGACAGTGATGTGGTCTGAGGCACCGATGTGGGGGAGGGGTAGGGCCTTGTAAGCTCCTCTCTGGGTGTTGTAAACAAAGTCCAGAGTGTTGTTTCCAGTGTGAAAGTCTATGTGTTGGTGTATTTTTGGGAACGCACTCTTTAAGTCTGCGTGGTTGAAATACCCAGCTAGGTGAGGAAAAAGCATCAGGGTGGGCTGTCTGCTGGTCACTGATGTGCTGGTACAGTTCATTTAGTGCCTCTCTCCTGTTGTTGGAGCTGGGAGGGATGTATACAGCAACGAGCAGTATGTCTGTATATTCCCTCGGTAGATAGAATGGCCGGCACTTAAAAATCATAAACTCCACCAGGGGTGAGCAGTGTTTGCAGACCACAACAGCATCGCGGCACCAAGCATCATTGATGTAAACACAAAGCCCACCGCCGCGGGTCTTACCTCCCTCGACACGAGCTCTGTCCACTCGATAGCATGTCATCTGATCGAGATGAATAGCGCAGTCCGGAATGCTGTTGCTGAGCCATGTTTCCGTGAACACAAAAACACAACAGTCTCTTACAGTCCTTTGAGTTGAGCGTAGTAGTCGGATGTAGTCTAGTTTATTGTCCAAAGAGCGTACGTTAGCCAGTACGATGGTGGGGATAGCTGGCTTGTGTGGGTTAGCTGTTAGCACGCTCCGCCTTGCAACAAGTCGATTGGAAGATCGCGTCATGGGATGGACCAAAATCAGCCTGCTTAAAAATGGACACACAGCCCTTGTTGCTCGCTCGCTCGCTTTGCCCTCTCCCTCTCTAGACCTTTGGCTTTTCGCCTTGGTGACCGCGCTACAAAGCGCTCACATGCTGTAACATCACGCAAGCGAGACTCCAGAACTCAAACACTTCAGTTGAAACTTTGTGACTGCCAGAGATCTTCAAAAGCCTAAAGTCTTGCAAACTCAGACTCTTTCAGAAGAACTGCCAAAGCCTATGCGTCACAAGGAAACCAACCAATAGCCGGAGGACATTCCCAGAAATACGTCAGACATCGACCGCGTCAGCAGCCAATCCACAGCCCCGGGTTTCCCCCAAGCAGCTATCCAGGAAGCCTGTTGTCAGCAACGTCACTGAAATAGTGATGCAAGTCGGACCTTTGAGTCTCGTTCAGCAAAATGAATGAATCTTTTTTAGAGTCATTTCGTTCATTTTAGCTAAATATAATTAAAATGTTATGTGTTACTTCCCTAATATGTCTACTACTTATGCAAACGTTGATCAGACTACAAACAATACAAAACTGCTATAAGAAACAGAAAAGATTAATTCATTGTTTACCTGGGTCTTCAGTCTATGATTAGCTCACCTCAGCTCTTATCTGACAAGTCTTCGGGATTGGGCATATGGGGCTGTCACGTAATAAATGAACGACTCAAACCCGAAGACTCGAAACAGGTGAACTACTTGACCAATTCCAGTACAGAACCTATAGGATGTTGCGCATGCGCGACTGAACGAATCACTCCCCGACATGACTTGTTCTTCCTGAGTCACATTAAAGATTCGTTCAAAACTAACGAATCATTCAAGAATGACCCAACACAACGTCACTGAAATGCAAATAATGAACAAAATCTTTAATCTCTTGCTGAACGGGTGATGAACTGAGTTTAAGCAGTAAACATAAGCCAAATCTCTGCTTTTATGAGTTTTCACAGGTTGAATTTAAAGAACTCGTAGAAAACGAGTTTTAGAACTTTGGGAACTTCCTCAGAACTCTGTTAAACATTCATCCTTTCAACCGTATGTGTGTGTGTGCTTTCATTAGTTTAGTTTAATGTAATCTAGAATAGCCAATAAACTTTTGTTTCATTTATAAAAAAGTATTGTCTTGTGTCGTGAATTTTAAAGTTAAAACTCTCCCAGATCCAGTTACCTTAAAACAAAATGGTATAACCTCTTAGTCATTTGAGTATGTTTGTCGTTGCCACGAGTATATGAAACAGGAAATTGTTTAAGATATCTGATGTGAACATGTAGTGGCCCGAAACGGTGATTAACGTTTAAGCTCTAAATTTTATTCAGATCAACTTGAAGAAATCAACATCGAATCTTTAAGAATCGATTCCTCTCAAAACCTGATGCTCTAAAATATAATACACATAATTCCTTACAATTTATTAGTAAATGTTGTGAGCTCTAACTGTTAAGATTAAATAACTGCCATCGAAGTAGTTAAAAACTGAACTAACAATTAAAAAATGAATGTCAACAAATTAAACCTTTTTGGTAAAGTCGTTAGAATACAAAAAAATCAAAAAAAAAAAAATATCTATCTATATATTATAGGTGATAACCATGACTAAAAAAATGCTGAAATTAAAATGAAACAGAGAAAGTATAAAAATAAAACTTTAAATTTCAAAATACTAAAAAAAATCTGTAAAAATATCTCGATTATACAAAAAAAATAATATCACTGTGTTAGAGGAATAATCAAGCAGATGCTTTAAGAACCACACATATGAAGCTTGTATTTTTTTCTTAAAGCACTTTAGAATAATTCCTCAGTAAAATGCAATTTGATGACTCGATCAAATAATGCTCAGGCGAATGAATTATTGTATTAGTTGTGAGTTCAGCCTTCATCAGTCAGATGTGTGTGTGTTTCCAGCACATCACTCGCAGCTTCCACACACTGAACGGATCACTGCAGAGCTCTGACTCGGGTTTATGTATCAGCGATCTGGATTACACCGGCATGCAGCACATCACTCCACACATCCCACAGATCAACGACAGCATCAGCACACACTGTCAGGACTGGCTCCCCTACTACGGCTTCCCAAGGTTCTTCACGATGATGGACTTCATGTACATGTTCAGCTCAACTGAGCCACCCATTGAACCTGATGACGTCTTTCTCTCATTGTTTCAGGAAGAGCTGGTATCTTCCAGCTCCTGAAGTCTCTCCTAAAGCTCCGATAGAGTTCCAGCTCTTATCCAGACAGCAGACTCAATGGGGAACTGTTAAAATGAGCTTTGAGGTCAAAGGTGAGACTCCAGCCTCATTTTATCATGATCCTAATGGGAATGATGTCTGCTGGATTTTAATTAAATTTAAAAATTTAAAAAATATATACACTGCCCGGCCAAAAAAAAAAAAAAACTGTCACCGTTTGGATTTTAAAAGACAAACACTTAAGAATCTATGATTGGATCATTATTACAGTGATTATGTTTCTAGTGTCAGAAGACAAGTCATGGCTATATTCCAGAACTGGCACCTCCGAGTCCAGACCGTAACCTCAGGATATTACAAATAGTACCATTTTTTAACTAGCTTTATAGTTGTATTTATATATATATATATATAACAAACACACAAATTACTGTTTACTTTTACTAGTTTTATAATTGTAATTTTTTAAAATATAATTATGTTGAAAAACAGTTTTTATATGCATACAGTATATACAAATGTTTGTATATAGCATATTTTATTAATTTGTTGCATTTGTCTGTCTGTCTGTCTGTGTGTCACACTTAGTGTTGTTTAAACGAACACAAAGATGAAGGTTAGCAGGCACTCTTTAATAAATCCACACACAGAGAGAGCAGCAATCCAACACAACAGTAGACAGAACAAAAACAAAGGAACTTAAGTACACAGACAAACAAGATCACACAATCGCACACACCTGAACTGAATGATGGTTCCACTGAGAAAAAATCAACTAAGGAAAGCATGCAAACTGAAGCCAAAGTCCAAACTGAATGAGACTGTCACAGTCTGTCTGTCTGTCCGTCTACACAAATATTTGTCTTGGTTTTAGAGAAGAGAATGAAGTAATCAGCAGCATTCAGTAATATCCAGTCAGTGTGTTTGACTCGTTTAGTTCAGAGTCACAAGCGCACTCTCTGTGTTTATTAATGGTGTTGAACATCTGTTGTTCTCGCTCAGGTCCGAGTCACATGTCTCTGTATCTGAGTCCTCACGCTGGAGCGTCTCTGAGCGGCTGGTCGTTCGGCGGCGGGATGCTGCGCCGCAGCGGAGAGAGTTTCATATTTTACTCTCATGGTCTCGACGCTCCGGCCTGGACCTTCTGGATTGAGATCTTGGTGAGTTTGAGCTCCACAACCACATATTTAACCTGAGGAGCATCACAGCGTTTATTGTGTTTTCTGGTCTTCAGATGCTCAGGTCCTCAGACGTGTCTCCTGAGGAGGGCTTGATCTCTCTGGCCATATCCGCTCATTATTTATCTGGTTCAGACGGACGCTCAGAGCCACTCGAGTCCTTCCTGAAGAGATTCCCGGCCTGGGTGTTCTCATCCTCCTGGATCAGCACTTACCACGTGTACAGATACTGAGGGACACACACACAGATTTCCTTTTTTTATGGGGACATTCCACAGGTGTAAGGGTTTTTCTACTGTACAAAGTGCGTTTTCTATCCCTTACTCTAACCCTACACCTAAACCTACCCCTTACAGAAAACTTTCTGCATGTTTAGATTTTCAAAAAAACTCATTCTGAATTATTTATAAGCTTGTTTCCTCATGGCGACCAAAAATGTCCCAACAAGGTTAAAATTTACTGGTATCACTATATTTGTGAGGACATTTGGTCCTCATAATGTGGTGACTACCAGGTACACACACACACACACACACACCACACCACTCACTGCAGACCCATAAACACCATATGAGCTCCTTCATTCACATCAAACAGCTCACAGTGTTGTGTTTTATTTCTCTGGGTCATACTTCAACACAAAACTGGCCGAGCGTTCCAAATCAAAAAAAAAAAAAAAAGTACATACAAATAAAAATTAAGTCTACTTCAGGACAGGTAAGATTTTTACTTTGTTACATGTTTTTATTATGATAATTGATCAAGATTTACCCTAAATCCTCATGTGATACAATATTATATATCAATTTTATATCAATATATTATTTTGGTGAGATAATTTTTCTTTAGTTTATCTTTAGGTTGTTGTTGTATTTCTCAATTTACATATCCTTAATTTACCAGGAATAATCCCACTGAGATATAAATCTACACAAAACATGCAAGATTTCTTAGTATATTTAAAGACATACCATAACCTAGGAGCAGAAAAGGAAAAGGCAGTTTTGCCAAACTCAAAATATGCTCTAGGCACAATTAAAAATAATTTAGAAGAAGATCTGGTCCTATAATTACAAGTATGAAATGATTTCTGATTCTTAATATTGAAATTCCATGATTTAATAAATATTTATAAAAAAGTCACATACTTGTTTAACTGTCATGAAAATAATGCCAAACATTAGAAAGGTTTTGATCTTGCTGTGAAATGTGACTGTCACATGATCTTGACCATAACTCAGTCGGTCTGAAGTGGTTTCAGCTGCTCTTTGTATGAGCAATTTCAATGAATCTCATGTTATTCATATTTATTCCATATATTCATTGTAATGTATCTTTCATATTATGAACAGCTATAAGAGTGGTTATGTGTGAGACCTGCTTCAGCCTGAATATGA
Organism: Sinocyclocheilus anophthalmus; assembly: GCA_018155175.1. Lineage (NCBI taxonomy): Eukaryota > Metazoa > Chordata > Actinopteri > Cypriniformes > Cyprinidae > Sinocyclocheilus > Sinocyclocheilus anophthalmus. The sequence goes on along the minus strand of JADLZN010009310.1, from coordinate 15,428 downwards.
GACTATATCATGATGACCTGCTTGTTCTCGTTTGCTTAGGAGAAACAGGGTATCATGAGATGTTCGGGAAGACACTACGTGACGAGTGAAACATAGCTATTGAAAACAATAGGTTAAAGGGTATAAAAGCAGAGAAGCATGCTCACAAATTTTTGTCACACGTGGTGGAGCTCACTGCTGTCTATCTGACCTTCTTGCAAGAATAAAATTTCAAAATCTGTCACTGTCCGTATTCTTGATTTAAGAGAAAAACATCTACACCATCTTGTAGTTCACGTTTCTCCCACCGGACACTATTTTATATGCCCGGCCTAACTCGAGACAGCTCTGAACTTGGCAGAGAACTTCCCTCCATATTCCTGTGCCGTGTCCATTAAAGGGCTAGTTCACCCCAAAATTAAAATTCAGTCATTAAGTACGCATCCTCATGTCGTTCTAAACCTGTAAGACCTCCGTTCATCTTCGTAACACAAATTAAGATATTTTCGATTAAATCCGATAGCTCTCTAACCCTCCATAGACAGCAAGGATCCTTACACGAGCAAGGCTCAGAAACGTAGCAAGGACATCGTTAAAATAATCCATGTGACATCAAGGGTTCAACCATAATTTTACAAAGCTACGAGAATAATTTTTGTGTGCAAAGAAAACAACATAACGACATTTTATTTAACAATTTGTCTCCTCCGCGTCACCCTGGTGCCATTTTGGAGAGTATCACATACTTAAACAACGTATGCTGTTCTGTATCAGCACAAAGTCCCTTTAAAGGGCACCTATTATGCCCCTTTATTCAAGATGTAATATTGTTCTTAGGGTCCCCTAGAATGTGTCTGTGAAGTTTCAGCCCAAAATACCCAACAGATCATTTATTGTAACATTTTTGGGGTGTGTCTAAAAAAGAGCTGTTTTTGAGTGTATGGCTTTAAATGCAAATGAGCTGCATATTTCTGCCCGGTCTCCAGAAGAGGGCGTCGCGTGTACGGCTCTCTGCATTGCATATCTACAGCAATAAACAGCTGGTAGACACAACATGACTGAGAGCGAGAGAACCGGTGTTCAGCCATACATATGAGAAGCCAAATGCACTGAAAGTGGGACGAAATAGTGCGATGTTATAGAGCTCACAAATACGGTTAAAACGCTAAGCACTATAACAACATGACATTTACAAAGGAGTCTGGAGTGATACACGTATTTAGATCGATTTTGAGGCTCATTAACTTGAAAAATGAAAGTAATCCTCAGCAGCTCAGATGTGGGGAGAAAATTTTTGAGACATTTTTGACGTTACAGCTGCTCGAGCATGAAGAAAATGGAGGACAGCGTACAACCATTGAGGGCGGAAACTATAGCAATGCTGGGCTGTCAATCAACCCCATGGCCCCGCCCTACGCAATGTGACATCACACTGCATGAGAATCAAAATGGCAGGTCTAGTGAGACTGACTTGGTTTAAAGGGAATTAAAAAATGAGGAGTGAGTTTTATTATTTTAGAGTGGTTGTGTGCACACACTGCCAACACACATTTATGTCCAAACACCATGAAAGTGGATTTTGCATAACAGGTGCCATTTAATGTAATTTCTGAATTGTGGAAAATGTTTCAAAAACAAAAGAGCCCCCCCCCTTTTTGCTCTTTTCTTACATTTTTTACTTTTTGACTTTCTATTTTGTGCTATTTTCTTGACTTCATATTTTCTTGTTTTTTTTCTCATTATGATGAATGATAAAGGGAATTTGGCCTTTGTGTACCTCATTTGTATAATACTGTGGAACAGGAAGTCATGGCTGGACAATCATGCTCCTAGTCACCCTGATTGACTTTCCCAACTCTCTTATTATTATTATTTAAAAAAAATAATAATATAATAATAAAGAAATATATATATTAGTATTTTTTTTCTTCTTAAAAACTATTCTATTCTTTTTGTATTCTATCTATTTGTTTTTTTATTTATTATACAATTAACAAAATCAAAAATGACCTCTAACACTAGCTTGCTCTATTCTATTTCTATTCTATCGTTTTTCTTTTTATTATATAATTTTAAAAACCCTTGCTACGTGTTCTATGTTAAGCTAACTGAGACTTGTTATAGCACTAGCATATCATTGCTCTTTTGTTAGTTTGATTGCTTCCCTTGCTGCTCCTTAGTAAGTCGCTTTGAACTGCTAAATGACTAAATGTAAATGTATTCTCCGATGATGCAGCTGTAATTTTTCACTAAAGAGTTTTCTCACTTTTTCTTCAATTTCAGACACATTTTTTCTTATAGACTCTTTAAAAATGGCATGTAGCTTTTTAAGTTGCTAAACTATTTTACTGATAAAATCGTCAGAGCAGTGCTAACACATTAGCGGCGTATGTCTCTGTATCTTCTGTGCAAACTGTATATGTGTGTGCATCCTGTAAGGGAGATAGAGATGCAGAAGAAATAACAGCTTATTTACTTCCATACATACTACAATGTAATTTTGTGGCAAAAACATGGAACGATTCCGCCTTTTTATCCTGTTGTTTACTATTTATTTGTTTGGCCAGTAATTTTGTAGGTTTTTGTTATTTTGCTGTTGTAACGTGTAACAAGGGCACATTAAAGTGTTACCAATTTTTTTAAAGGGGTGTGTAACAATGAATGGACAAGTTTATACAGTTCTTCCTCACTCTCGATAGCTAATGTAGCGAATCAGCTCAAAGGGGAAATATGATTATTTAATCATAACTAGTTATAATTAATTAGGAATATTTAGATCCGCTGTAGATATTCACTTGACCTCTCTGGGTCAACTGTCTTGTCAATTCTAAGAAAATTAATTTCCTGGTTAAGGGAAATAACTTCCTTACTGAACAATTCTACCAAGCTGTCCATAAATCTGCAATGATTAAGTGACTCCAGTTTCAACAAACATAACCGACGTCCGGTGTACAAGTAATGTTTTAATTTAACTAATAAACACTTAAACTGTCTAGACATCCTACATAAACACATAAACGGTCTAACACACACATACACATGCATACAGTTGGTATAGGAAATGGTTAAAGCTTAACTCAGTAAAGAAGAGAGGAAATAAGAATATGAAGTTATGGGACTATTTGCATATTCAGCAGATCTACCGCCTGATGGAAACATCAGATTCGTAGTTCAAACACACCTTTGAAAAAGGTGCAAATGATACTTAATGTATCAATCTAATAAGGCTAAGTTTGATACTTGCACGTCTCGTCTGTTTGAAAGAAAGGCTTGATGCAATCTGAAGTCCCCAGTGATCCTTGCTGAAGTTGGTTGATGAAAAAGAAACAGTTTTGAGTCAGAGAATCTTGATTAATGGAAAGGTCAAGGCCGAAGCCTGGCACGTACTTAAGGGGTTGCAGAAGCTGTTCTAGGTAATGGTATCTTCATCTTTGCTTCTGACCGAACCACCGACTGGGGGGTCACATGGTGTGTCAGCTTTTAATGTCAGAGAAGATCCCCGCCTCTCAAGTTGGGCTTGTCCAATAAGAAAGGCTGGTATCCCAAGTGGGAGTTTTGAGATACTGGGAGTTTTTATGACCCTTTGTGTGAAAGCATGGTAATTTGCATATGAAACTTGGATCGAACTTACTAAAGATTCTTAGAACACTAATATGTTGCATGGGTATAAACATATAATATACACTCTCATTAGATCATCCGAAGACGTCAGTATAGAGACCAAACACGTTATATGTAAGGTTACATGAATGAGTGGTTCTATCATAAGCATGCATAAAACGATATGCAATACAAAAGACAATATACAAGAACAGCAATAATATACACAATGACCTGAAGGATCATGTCTGTTCATTCAAAGAAAGGTTTTCCTATGAATTATTTAGTAGAAAAGTCAATTTCTACTGTGTGTTTGTCCTGGGACATGCAGGGATTTCCCTGCTTTACATTCCATGGGTCGTAAATGTTTCCTGGTGTCAGGGTTCATGGTTTGGTGTCCCATTGCAACATCCGTTTATTGGGTGAGGGGTCTGTGATTATTTGTTAATCTAATGAATAACTGATGTGTTAAATCAAATGAAAAAATGTGTGTTTGATTGATCCAGACGCTACATAGAGAATGAGTGGAATTGTTCCTCAAGCGATCTATAGCAAGCAATCTGATGTGATACTATAGCTGACGGCTGCATGGTTACAATTTTATCTCTAATACTATCTCTTGGAGTAACGAAGTTCATAATTCATATGGCTGTGCTGTGGGGAAATGTCTACGTCTGTTCTGTTTTCCTTTTTTGTTAATATTTAGAGCCCCTGTATTGTAGGGTATCAGACCCAATCAGACAATTTAAGATTCGATCAAGGACATGGTTGAAACACGAGGAGCTGAATTCCACAGAAAGGCAGAAGACAACAGGATGTTCATAAATCAGATCCTAGCGCTAGCCAGTCTGAAGCAAGCCTAACCAACCAACCCTTTCACAGAACAGCTTTCAACATTAACACAAAAAGAACACACTGATCATAACAACTCAGGAAAGAGATTGTCAATTTTAGGGCAAGTAAACAAGATTAAATTGTCAAAGAGATGACAGCATGACCCTCACATGATAAACCATTGATAGTAATCAACGATCACGAGCCTTTGGATTGACTTTCCCCCCACCTTCGAAGTACCAAAGAACAACTGAGATATCTTACTGTAGACTGCTTAACCCTTCTGGCTCTTCACAGGTAACATGTGGCCTTCTGGCTTTTACGATGTAGAGGCACCACAAATGAACTCAAAAAGACTTTATAACTAATATCAGTCCATTGCTTAACTCCATATTATGTATCTAACCCACATATTAGACTATCATGTTTTAATCATTTATTGTGTGTCTTTTTAATAACTATTGAATATCTTAAGGGTTCATATTCATGTTTATTATGTGTGTGTTTGAATATTTTTGCTTGAAACGTTTCTTCCAATCAATTATTTGTCTAATGTATCATATTCTTGTTATAGAAATGATGTCCAAAATTATACTCTGCAAGAGCAGAAAAATTCGGATCATGTGACTGCAGGAGAATGCATGTGGGATTTATGTTTGGCGGAGGAAATTACAACACGCCGCACGAGCAAAGACAAGATCTAATTGTCAAGGCACCATTCTTGCTGTTCCAATCTAAGCCTCTTTTAAATAACTCAGACCCCAATCAACACATTCTTCTTTTTAGCTTTCTTCGCTTTTATGCTTTTGGTGCCTGTTAGTCCTGTGGCCTTTAGTCATCACTTTCTAGCCATGTCGGCCTTTTTAGTAATAGCTTTGAGCTATGCTTTTTAGTCATCGCGCCTTTAGCTCTTTAGCTTTTTTTGGTCATGGCTTCTAGCCGTGATTTTCAGTCTGCGGCCGTCCTTTTGGGCGCATTAGAGCGATGGCGCGTGCGTTCGCAGCCCTCCAAACACCATTTGTATGCGACGGCAACAGCCACCCCATCCTCGTCAACTTACTGTCTATTAGTACTTTAGTTGTCTTGTTCCTTGAGCGTTTGGGGTTCTGGGGGGGAGTTTAGGTTTTGCCTAGAACGCATCTCCGAGTCCGACCTCGAGTGCCGTCTAAAACTTCAACCAGCCCACAACTCCGCGTACATATCACCAACGCCTAATTTCCACATGGCTTCCAAGACTGAACTTCTTCAGAAGTGATCTGAGAAAAGCGGAGACGTGAGGACAATACATCTGTCTGACTTCCACACTGTGCTTTCTGGACTCGTTTCTTATGTTTAGCTCTAGATGAATCACAAGGATCTTCACTGAGATCTCATACATTAATGCTGAAATCACAGCCGCCTCCATTATCAAACAGAAGACCAAGATCATCAGACAAAACCAGACTGTTCTGGACTGAACTGACGACTTACCTGCAGAGAGAATGTAATAAAACAGCTTAAAAAACAGAAGTAACTGCAGTTATATCTGTAGCTAAATGTCGTATCAGCCTCGCACTCTCCTGTGTCCTCTTCATGTGTGCGGTCGGTAACAGTCCAGTCCTGTGTCCTCTTCATGTGTGCGGTCGGTAACAGTCCAGTCCTGTGTCCTCTTCCTGTGTGCAGTCAGTAACAGTCCAGCCTCTGAAGCTGCAATCAGACAATGAGCTCTCCTAACCTTCGGTCTGTCTTCTTCAGACACTGACAGAAGATTTAAAGACTGAGATTTTCCTGAAAAACTCCTCAGAAAATGTTTAAAAGCCATTAATAAAATGTGTTTAACCTCAGCTAAGTCTGAAATTGTTGCTGCAACAGACATGTTTGGTTGTGAAATTCCTGTTGATTACTGAATAGATCCCATTTAATATTAAATAAACAAGTTTACAATTATATTTATTGTGACATCGAATTATTATTTTTAACTCATGAAAATTACTCAGATACAAAAAGAATGATACACACAGTGGTTAATTTGACATTTCATTCTTCTTCACAGTTTACTGGTCAGATACACAGTTTATACTCTTCTTTTTATGCATATTCAATTATTTTAGATTGAAGACTCCCAGAATTGATTGGATTAACAAATGAACAGATTACCACAAGGCCTTCTTCTTCAGTTTATCATTTATGTATATGGTTTTATCTTTTTTCAAGACAAAATGTATCCGTCAACTGATAAAAACACAGCAAACTCTGTGCTATTGTGCATTTTCACAGAAATTGTATGAAGTATGGACTTAGCTTACATTTTCAAAATGAGCCTGCGTTTTTAATGAAAGTAATTAATTTAAATTATAGAGAATTATAGAGAAGCGCAAACTGGGTGATTAATGCAAATGTAATTGGCCACATTAACAAAATAAGGTGATTATGTTCGCTCATCAATGCAAATGTCTCTATCTACTGAGACAACAGAATGAGGTTAATCGCTGCCTGTCAGTTTATAGTGATTGTGTGCATTTGCAAAGACACTTATGAATGGCACACCACAAACAGCTTTTGGTTTTACTTTTCATCAAGCAAATGGTGTTAAATGAATTATAATTTTAATCCATTTTAATTTAAATCTAAATTTAATTTCAGTCAGCTCAGTCTCAGAAGATGCATGGCTTCATAGCTACTTTGTTTCTATTTGTGTACTCCTATGCACTGGGGAAAAACGCATAAGTTCCCTGTTTTACAAAAGTCCTAAACGCATGCAATGTTTTTATTATTATTTCTTGTTTTCTCGTGATCTAGATGTAAAAAAAATTGCTGGAAACTCGAGAAAGTAAAAATAAAATAACACATGGCCTCTTAGGGCTTCCGTGCTTTTCTGATTGGATAGTTAAAAGTACGTAAGTACATTTAAACATAGCAAAGCTATCCAAAGAGATAGGAGACATTTTTGCTCCAAAGAGAAAAAAACCCAGAAAAGAACCAAACAAGACAGACAATAAAACATCAATAAAGTGAGATTAAAATGCTAAAGAGAAGAGATACGCTTTCAACCTCGATTTAAAAATGGTAATGCATGGTGCAAGGCAGATGTCCAGAGGCAATTGGTTCCACAGACGGGGGGCAGTGACAGAGAAAGCTCTGTCACCCTTTGTTTTTAAACGGGACCGAGGGACAAATAAAAGAGCCCTATCAGCGGATCTTAAAAGTCTGGTAGATGACAAAGGGATAAGAAGATCTTTGCGATAAGATGGAGCTTGGTGGTTAAGAGCTTTAAAAATAAACAACATAATCTTAAACTGAACTCTAAAATGGACTGGAAGCCAGTGAAGGGAAGCTAAAATTGGGGTGACATGCTCATATTTCTTTGCCCCAGTCAGCAGCCTTGCAGCTGCATTTTGTACCATCTGGAGGCGTGAAAGCGATAACTGGGGAAGACCGGCATAATTCATTGGATGAACTCAATTTAGTTGAGGGCAGGATTTCCATCCAATAAATATATGTAGCCCCAACTCATAAAAAACTAATTCATGCAATGAAATGTAATTGAGTTGGGCCAACTCAATTTGATCAAATATAGTTTTTATTAATTACAACACAGCTTGATTATGGTTATCCGGTTTCAACCCAGCACATGCCTACCCTTCACCACAATGGCAACCCCCCACAACCTAACATACCAAAACTGTTTTTACCCGATCAGGTGTTTTTTTTGGTATTTTCGCCTAAATTTGACATACTCAAGTTCAAATGTTTACCCTACACACATACAATGGAGGAAATGAAAAAAAAATGGTTTCATTGTAAAGAAAACCCTTTTGAACTACAAAATATGAGTGTAATTCTTTATAAATAACATTATATATTTTTCAATTATTACAATAAACACAAAAACATAGGCACTTTTGGAGTTTTAAAACAAATTATTTTTTTGAAATTCTGTAATTCAGGTTCTATTAGGTCCAGCTCTCTGCAATTTACTTTGTTTGATGCCACTAGATGCCAAAAAGTACCAGAAAAAATAATCTTTCAAATAACAGCTTCTAAACAGGAGTTATTACATTATAAGTGAAGCGAGTCAAATTGTCTATTTCTGCATCTAAATGTGTCATTGTGAGTTTCCTTTGCAAAAACAGGCTTTATAAAACACATTAACCACACAATCCTAATTTACTCTGTGCCATAAGCACTTTAATTGATTATTAATTTAATTATGTTTAATTTTTATGTTTTTCTAAGTAGTAATATACAAAATGGCATAAGCGAATTGGACCAAATTTCACATATTGTGTATTCTACAATCAGTTTAATTATTTCAGGATGCACAAGACTGTCTACATTATAAAATATATCTGGTCTATCACAATCTAAAATAGAATCCATATCCTCCAGCTTTATATAATTCCATTTATATGCATTCTGTATTGGGATACTGATTCACAGCATCCTCTTACCTCTCAGCTGACCCATTCCTGTATCCAGCATCTCCCTGACAACATGGTTGCATCCCTGGACCAGAGCTGAGCTAATTCGCTAGCCGGCAGATATCTCTAACATTCAGAACGTCAAACAAACACATATCAGTTCATCCACACAGCACTGTAATAATCCATGTATATTTACTGAAATGCATAATGTACTGTACTTTTCTGTCAATAAACTGTGTATCAGATTGTTAGCTGTGCTTTTACGTTTCAAAACAATGAATCAAAGATCAAAAACGGCGCAAACACGCTCATAAAGCCTCACCAGACGCGCGTTCATTCCTCTCCACGGCGCCGCTGAACGTTCTTCACCATATATAACTTGTAATATGATTATCATAGATTTATATTATCTGAGTCGCAATTGCAGTAACCTTTCCGTGAGGGAAAATCGCCTTCAATACATTGTCCAAAAACTACAGATTCCAAAACACACAGCAGTAAAGTCCCAGATGCGAAGACGCCCCTCTCCCACTTCTAGTTCCGCAGATGTGTCAAATTTCACAGCTCTGAAATGGCCGCTGAGTTGAGAGACATGTAATCTGACCAATTGCAGTCCACAACTGAACGCAGATCTCTATAACATCAGACGCGCTGGCTGAGAGCGCTTTTGATATGGGGAGTGCGTGTTTTGCAGAAGCGCGTCTATTGCGCAACCTGGACAAAACGCTATATATCTCACCGATGGAAGCACGCAGAAACGTGAAAATGGTCTTGTTTGAAAGAAGAGATCCTAATCTAAAAGATAATATAGAGTATATAGATATTTTGTGGCTGACTGAAGCAGTGCTACGAGTATAAATGTAAATTCGCTCAGAGGTGACAAATTTACATCGCGATTCTATTGAAGATCATTCGATCTGTGATTGTCACACAATGAAATAATCTACATCGTCAAATTCCTGAGAATGAGAGCTTTCTTGTGATATGACTTGACTTTTCTTTGTGAAAAATATATAAAATACACATTCTTCGTAAAAATTATTCGCAATGGTTAGGCGGAAATTTGTGTGTGGGACGAATACATTTCTAAGATTAATTTTACTGCTTTACGAATATAAAAATGAATGGTATTCTTTGTAAAGGAGACACTCCAAGCTTTCAAATGAACCAATATATGGGCTGATACCATATAAGTAAGGCTATGTAAATGAAGCATAAACATTTTCAACGCGATTTTGGACCCATATCCGGGTCCGCAGAGTTTTATACAAACATAAAAGAGCATTAAACATTAACACGTCTCCCAATTTTATCATCTTAATAAAAATGCCCTAAATAACATCTCATTTAAACTTTACGCGCCTTTCCAGCCCCATGCAAAGCATGATGGGAGGGGAAATCCCTGTCCGATTATACACTTAAACATAATTTATGTACTCTCACTCAATGAATTAAAGTAAAGTGGTTGTAAAGATGGTGGTTGGATATAAACTGTCATTTACTTAAGTAACTGAACAAACAACCAATGTTGTTTGCGCGCTGACTTAATTGAACAATGTTCTTTCAAAGGAAATCTCGAGCTTTACCAAAATGCCATGTGTCAGTCAGGTTCTTAACCCAGCTTGCAATTGTTGAAAGGGGAAACCTAACATAATTTTAAAAAAAATAAGATTGATAAACTGAACAGTGTGTGTGTGAGAATCTTTTTTTGTTTTAGTGTACACGTGAATTTACAGTAATAGAACAAGAGGTAATAAAACCATGAACAACCTTCTCCAAATCTTGAAAAGACAAAAACGATTTAAGTTTTGAAAATGACCCGCAATTGATGAAAACTGTTCCTAACTACAGAATTGATTTGTTAGGATAAGCCTAATCCTGAGTGATAACACCCAGGTTTCTAACCTGTGAGGAAATTTAGGGGAAATGATTGCCCAGCTCCTTAATGATAGCCATCCTCATTTTTGGGGGACCAAAAACAATAATTTCTGTTTTGTTCTTATTGAGTTGGAGAAAGTTATTTGATATCCTTTTTTTTTTTTTGTTTTTGCTGAGACTCATTCCCACACAAGGTGATGGAATCACCAGCATTCGCGGGATGACAACGTGTATCATAGCCTATATGAATAACCCTTGTGCTTTCTAATAATATCCCCCAGAGGGCGCATATATAAGTTAAAAAGAAGCAGCCCTAGAACAGAGCCCTGATGTACTCCACTAATGATTGGGGCAGATGATGAGGAAAACTTGCCTAGCTCTACAGAAAAAGACCTGTCTTTGAGATATGAGCTGAACCATCGTAACGCTGTGCCCCTGATACCGATCAAATGTTCTAAATGCCAAATAAGAACATTATGATCTACAGTATCAAAGGCAGCTGTAAGATCAGTAGAATCCATACCACATTTCACTGTGATAAGCAGTGAAACCAGATTAAAAGTTTCTGATAAATTAGCTGTATTTAAGAATGGGATTGACTGTAATTGCACAACTTTTTCTAAAAGTTTATAAAAGTCAGATCTTCATTTTGTTAACGAGATCAGAGAGTTCCATTAAAGAGACATGTTGAAAATGACAAAAGAAAAATGGACTGGCCAGCGAGTTCAAAGACAGGTCAGAGAGCTGTGGAGTAAAAGATAAACGAATGGCTATCACATTATCAACAAAAAATGTTAAAAAAATTCTCACAGAGCTCTGGTGACAGCTCCCTAGAAAACTGGGAATTTGGGTCAAGTACTGAATTTATTGTCTACAACAGTATGCAGTAATCAAATCTGAAAAATATTTTGATCTAGCTGACTTAGCAGCACTCTGAAACATAACCAGACACTCTTTAAAAATCTCAAAAGACACAGTCAGACGATCATGCTTCCATCTCCTCTCTGCTTTATGGCACGCCTGTCTAAGTGAGTAATAAGATTTTACCTTTGGTTGTTTCAGTTTAAAAGGAGCAATCAAATCTACAATATTAGAACAAAGTGTGTAAAAAAGGGAAATCAAATCATCAGGCCCATAGGACGTCTTTGCAGCATGCAAGATAGATTTTTCAACAGCATTAGCTAGATATTCTTTACTGAACTGAGAAACAGTAAGTGAGTTTATAAAACGAGAATAAAAGCCAGCAGGCTTATTCACAGTAGCAGAGCTCACAGCAGGAACCTTAAAAACAAAGGGTTTGTGATCGGAGAAGGAAGCATCATCAATGAATACATCATCTACAGAAAACCCATATGACATAATAAGGTCAATTGTGTGACCAAGGACATGAGTTGCTTGATTTATATGTTGAGAAAAACCAAATAAGTCCAATATTAAGGATGCACCGAATGTTCGGCAACCGAAATTATTCGGCCGAAAATAGCAAAATAAAGCTATTTCGGTGTTCGGCTCCATTGGTGCCTCTCTTCTCCATATTCTTTCGAATAGATATAATTGTACCTACACCATTATTGACGCGATCAAATAGCAACCAGCCAAGAGTGAGAGGCACGCACTCTTTAATGCAGCACACATGTCAAGCCATTGTGTGTGTGGACCGCATTAAAGGTCACTATGATGCTCTAAAGACCATTATTTTGTGTATTTGTGTGCTAATGAAATGTTTTTAATGCCGGTTTTCAAGTAAAAAAAAAACCACATTATTTTCCACATACTGTACATTATTGCTTCTCCTCCATGCCCCGCCTTTTTGAAACGCGACAAATTTTACAAAGCTCACCGGTCTGAAAAGCGAGGTGTGCTCTGATTGGCCAGCTATCCAGAGCATTGTGATTGGCCAAATACCTCAAGCCTGTGACGGAAATGTTACACCTCAACCGCCCCTTACCATATTGTGATGCCTCCGTCCGTGCCGGCAGCACAAGACAAAAACAAATTACAACCCCTTTAAAAACGAGTGCATTTGTTACACTTCCAGTGGTCGACATAATTCCGCTTAAATGACGTATACATCCTTTTTTACGCATTGTTCCACTTAACACTAAAACCATTTCTGCCTTTGGGATACGGTCAAGAAAGATGATAACACAAGTGCTCACTCTACACCTGCTCAAACTTCGCTTTGAATTCCGTCTTGCTAAATTCTTCTAAATTAAACATACGGCTGCGAGTTAGCACGGTCTGCATTGTAATAAGTCCTCCTCAAATGCGCTGACACTCTGCAATATGGCGTTACACTGTTCCACTGGGAACAGTTGTATAATACCGCTTACACCCCTGATTCCCTATTCGTCGGCCCCTTTTGGGAAGGCCAAACAAAGTATTTCGCTTTCACTTAGGGTCCGAAACACGCGTCACACAGACCGCGGCCTTTAAGTGAGGGGAGCCTGAGTCCTGAGTGACGGTCGAGGCCGTCTTGCTAGTGAGCAATTGTGCGTGTTTTGAGAAACCGCACTGCCACGGATTCGAGGAGCGGCAACAACTATGTGACCACCCCCGCGGGCTGGAAGTGTGGTATCCCTCCGCGCCCAGCACAGATCAGCTCTAGCATGATAACAGCGATATCGCTCATCTCCCTTTTTTGGTAAGGCCAAACAAAGTGTGTCGTTGCAACAATGAAGCACACGCCTCGATCCCCATGGCGGCGGCAACATTATTACAGCGAGAATAAAAGTTACGCTTTTTTTTTTTGCGTGAACATTTGGGCGGCTTTATTCAAATCTTCCCACATCGTGACGTAGAGATGTGGGGCGTGTTTAAATGAGGCGTTTTAAGAGGGCATGGACAAGTCTTAACTTTTATAAAGAATATCTCATCTTTGAATTTCGCTACTTATCTTTAGTCTTTTTTCTTTGCAACTTTAAAGATCTTCTTTATGCACCAAGAGCTTTGTAACACTCCAAAGAGAAAGGAAAATTTTAAATTGCATCATATGACCCCTTTAAGGTCTCGTGGACTTAACGGACACGGACACGTACACGCAGCGGCCATTGTAAGTACGTAAGCCCGCAAGTGCACATGAAGTGTTCCATTTGGGACAGGGCCTAAAACTCTCAACGGTCCGCCGACCTCTAACAACAAAAAAATGCTCACTTCATGTCACTTCGCTAGACTATTTTAAACTCACCACTGAAAGTTACTGCTACATTTACAAAATCAGTCGAATTATGTTTGCCCATCTACTGCAAATGTGTTCTTTATGCTAGATGCACCAAACGAATGAGGTTAATCACTGCCTGTCAGTTTATAGTGATCGTGTAGCTTTTCAAAGACACTGATGAATGGTACACAAACAGCTTTTGGTTTTATTTCTCATCAAAGCAAAACCACTTTATGCAGGAAAGTTACGATGTGTGTATTTATTTATGTTCTGATTGAGCAACATCTGTTTTCAGATGTGCAAATTCTAGCATTACAGTTTCCATACACGTGAAATGTCTAGCATTTGAGTTGACTTCCTTTATTATTGTAAGGCCAAGGCCAACGTTTACATTTATATAGCACATCTTCATACACAATGGGAACTCTTCAATGTCTTTACATATATATGAAGTAAAACATCATAAAAGAAGCACAATGATAAAACAGGAAATTTCAAAAAGTATAACAATTGACTCCAAAATTGATTTAAATTAGACTGCTCTTTAGAATTACAAATTGCTTACACATAAAATACACGTGCCAATCTGATGTTCCTACATGTTTACTGATGTTTTGCTACACTGTAATGATATGATACTTTTTTTAATAGGCGGGAATATTCCTCACTCACATTAACCAAATCTCTTAATAAAACCACCCCTTTTACATGTCTAAGCCACATTTGTTGTGTAAGAACTACATGATACGTGTTCAGTTATATAAACGCGGATCATTAGGTGGTTTTGTCTAAAATCTGCTATTTACGTTTAATTCACAGAGAATATGGTAGCCACAGGGATTACGCACTTGATACGCGGCGCGTGGCCTTCACTTCTATAGTCTCATCGAGATTCCAGTCTCTTTAAGACCATGGGGTATCTCTTTATCTCCTTGCACTGGCTGCTGGTTGCGGCTCGAATCAAGTTCAAGGCATTGATGCTTGTATATAGAGCAGCCACAGGCTCAGCACCCGTCCATTTATTTCCACTCACTACTACGAATCTACTTCCACTCACTACTACGAATCTACATCCCCTCCATAAGTCTGAGATCCGCTAGTGAGCGACGCCTCGGTACCCATCACAGAGAGGCTCAAAATCACTTTCCAGAACTTTCTTTTTTTTCCTCGTCTTTCACTCATTCCTGGCTTGTGAACGATCTGCCACCCCTATCCGGAATTCTGAATCTCTGACAATTTTCAAGCGACAGCTGCAAACTCATCTCTTTCGAAGCTACTTGACTTCATCATAAAAAAAAATTTTTTTTTATTTATTCCTTCTCTTTCTAGCTTGTGCTTAGTTGAATAATGTCTAGAAACTTGGTATTACAAGCACTTTCTGTATCTGTTTGCCTCTTTAAGAAGAATAGATTTATGTATTCCCCAATTGTAAGTTGCTTTGAATAAAAGCGTCTGCAAATTAACTAAATGTAAATGTGTAAACTTATAATAATGTATTACTACAGTCATGTGGACTTAACAGACACATGCACACAGCAGCTATAAAGTCCTCAAGACACATCAGATTTTCTCTA
>JADLZN010009309.1:0-30453 GCA_018155175.1 Sinocyclocheilus anophthalmus | reverse complement strand
ATGATTTATGTTACAAATCTAGTGAGATAATGCACACAGTTTTCCCAGATGAACGTTAAGCAATTCAATTTCACAGCATAGTGAACAGGACCTTTTCAAAAATCCCGGCAAATTTGTTCTGGCAATCATATCGTTCTTATGGGGATGACATGGAGGAGTACAGCGGTTTCTAAAGCATGCAGCGCCGTCTGCTGTTCAAAACTAAGCTCAGAATCGACTCGAGTAGGAATCGCGATGCATTCGGAAAATCTCTGAATAATTTCTCGATTCGCGATGCATCAATCTATTTCCCCAGCCCTTGAGTGACAAATCCATTACGCGCAATTAATCACACATTCAATTTTGGCTGAGAAATTACTCCCAAAAGATCATTTAAAGTCATTGTGTTAAATTGAGAAAAGCACTGAATGGACATTACAAAAATGCAGCTTTATTAACTAATGTTTTGATTCAGCATGGCATAAATAATAATAAAGGAGTATTTTTAATATTGAAATATAAAATGTTTTTTAAAAAATGCAATGATAATCTAAATAAACTAAAAGCGCCAGTAAGTGGCAGAGAGTCACTGTATTAATGAGTGAGTCATTGAATCATTCACACAAACAAATCATCGAAACACTGATTCATTCAGGAAATAAACAAGTGGCCGTCTTTACTGAATGGGTAATGAATCGGTGACTCACTCAATCATTAGTTACGAAAATGTTTGGAGACAGCAACAGTTCTGCAATGGCTTGTGGGTTGTTTTGGAAACTTATGTTCGTTTGCAAAATTAAGCTAAAACAGATAATACTGTGTCTAAAATGTAACGCAATATTAACTTCTTGTTTATTGAACTGTTGCACAAAATCACATTTGCAATCGTGTAGATATTTGGGAAGAACAGCACTGCTTGTTTGTGTGATACTGCTAAACTACGATATAAATATAAGAGGGTCATTTTTTGTCCTCGTATCTTGAATTTTAGGGGCATTCTAATGGGCTACATCATGCAGTCAGTCAATTAACTCATTAAATCAACAGCTCTAATTTGATTCCTCAGATAGTAAGCAATGGAGGAAAAATAATAAGCAGAGAATCTGTAATTATTCAGCAAGGGTCTTTCACTCAGTTCACTTAAAGATGTCTGTTTGGTTGTTTTAATGAGGACTCGAGTGCGAAAACATGCCTGTGCATTAGCCATCAACTTGAACAATACTATTTTTTAGGGTTTGATTTGAGCAAAGCTTATGACGCTGAATCGCATGACTGGAAACAGCTGCCTAGGGTTGAGTAGGCTGACTTGTTTTATAGTGAATCACCCTCGCGTATGCGCAAATTAAGTAGAGGCAGGTCTATGGGGGCGTCCACAGCCTCACTGGCCTCTGAGACTACAATAGTGGAACAGTTCTCTACGTTTTGATTGGTTGATGCCGCACATTTCAAAAATTCATACATAACGCCAGCTTTGAAAGGCTCAAGGCAGTCTTCTCGCTCAGCATGTGTAGTATTTGTAATTTTATACACTTGCTAGAGAATTGGTGTGAAAATGCAGGGAGATCAGATAAACTTTCAAGGAAGCAATAAGGATAGTACAAGTTGGACAGACTCAAATTTTCACACACACACACAACACACACACCAACACACACGTCAGTTCTTCAATAAGGTTTAAAAAAGCCGCGGTCTGAAGCCTTTTTCCGGACTCATTGTACAAAAAAGAACTTGAGATAACGTTTAAAAATTATGGTAACATTTACAAGTTACAATTAGTTCATGCATTAAAAATTAACATGGACATGCTACAGTATTTATAAACCGTTAACATTAATAAAAAAGTTTAAAAAATAAAACAGTAACATAATAAAAATACATGTTCATTGTTAGTTGATGTTAGCTCAGGTCCATTAAATAAATAATATTAACATATAACTTTTAATTGTAATAATATATCAGTAAAAATGTTCAAAATAAAAATAACTAAGATATTAAATGCCTTTTCATTGTTAGTTCATGTTAACTAGTGTAACGTGTTAAAAAATAAAAACCTTACTGTAAAGCATTACCATTAATATTTATTTGTGCCATGAGCGTTTTAAAGTTGCATCTGTGAATATGATGCACACTTGTGAAATCTAAAATAATTTCACAATTATGAGAAAAAAAAGCTGCCATTGTGAGACAAGGAGTCACAATTGTAAGATTAAAGGCGCAATTACAAGAAAAAAGTTGCAATTCTGAAACAAGATGCAATTGTGCGATATTGAGTTACAATAATCAGATACGGAGTTGCAGTTATGAGAAAAAAAGGGGTTGCAATTGAGGTGAATAGTCACAACTGTAAGAAATTGTAAGAAAGGTAAGGTTGCAATTATAAAATATATTTTTTTTACTCTAAGGCTTCCTTAGGTTCTTCTTTTTTAAGCTTGTCATACAAAGGGCTTCATTCAAAGCTTCAGGATAAAAACTGGTCAAAACCACTTGTTCCTAAAATGCTAAATGTTTTCACGCCAATGCTTATTTACAAGACCATTGCTCACTTCCACGAGCAGTCACACTTTAGTCTGCCGGATGGCCATGACAGACAAGCTACATGAACAAAAACAAACCTGAAAGAGGTTTCCGTTTCTAAATACATCCACGTGATGGCTAGACGTGGCCATGAATGCTCTTCAAATAAGATTTAAACAACCCATGTGACGAAAAACTACTATAAACTATTAGAAGCAGTGCATCCTGCTGGGCCGAGCCAAAGCCCCCTGCTGCAGGAACGGAATCAATGGATCTACTCATGTGACTGAAAAATGCCATAACCCATCCCCGTCAACGACAACAGGACGCAGAGAAGCTTAAAGAAAAAATAACATTTAAAATGAAAGGAGACAATAATGTGAGGTTTTAAGCATCAAATAAGGAGTGTGTTATGGATTGAAAGAAAGATGCTACACAGACAATAGTTTGAGAAGTGCGGCCTGTTAACAGGCAATACACACAGAGAGCCCTGTGTGTGTTTGTGCATGAAAGGCCTGAAGTGTCTGTGATCTTCCCTTGCGATTCTTGGCTCCACTCAGCCATTTAAAAGCTGTGAGATGTACAGTACAACATTTTTGGAAGAGTATCATATACACACCACACGCTTTCCACATTAATCACATTTTATCTTCACAGGAAGATACTTTTGAAACCAAAAATGCTTTACTTGGGGATCTTGGTATGCACAAAAAATAAACCAACATTGAGCACTCAATGGGAAGAATGCTAAAATCAGGGCCTAAGTTTGCATGAAACTACTGTTTTGGCATTATGAAACCATTTTTGTCCCTATGACAAATGAATTATTTCCCAGTTTCATTTCAATATTTGCATATTTCTGACATGTAACGCAGGTCATTGTGTCAGTCTTTTGTTAAACCTAAACATGTCACAAAAGCATCAAGATTTATAACATTTATGATTTGTTCCTCATATTTTTGTTTGTACAGCATAAAGGGATTCATCTTCAAAGCACAAATTAAGACATTTTTAATGAAACCTAACAAACCATAACCATACTTGTTTGATGCGTGAGAACAAACCTGACTGGTTCTTGTAGAAGATCAATCGTGCTTGCGTGATGTGAAAATAACCCTCATTGGTTCTCTCTTATTGAGCAATATAAAGAGATTGTGCCAACATATAAAATTATTGTGTTTCTGCAAAGACATTAGGGATTCATTGGATTAGTGCTTGAACTTTTTGAAGTGTCAAAGTTTTGGTGGAATGGACTTTCAATGGAGAGACAGAAATCTCAGTTTTCATTAAAATATCTTTATTTGTGTTTCAAAGATGAATCAAAGTCTTACAGATTTGGAACGCTGAGTTTTGTAAGGAAAAAAACACTTACAAGAAATCAGGTTGCAACATAGGCTCATTGGAAATATGTGCCTCTACCGTACATTTCTGCAAAACTTTAAAAATACATACCTACTGTATATGTATGAAACGCTGCAGTTTTCAGTTGAAATGAACACTAGAGGCAATAAAACTCTGACAACTTTTATTCCTTTTCACACAAAGTATGATTTTCAGGTACAGAGTTTTGATTAATAAAGCCTATTTTTCACACAATTACTTGCAGAATATTATGTAATGAATTCTAAACAATTGTAACATGCTGCGAGATTTGAAAACTGATCATTTTGAAGTGTGTGCGTCCATATCACTTTTCTAATTACAGTCAGTTTGTTTGGTGGGACAGGATACGGCGTTGCACTTGAGTGATGAAGAGCTCCGGTACAAACCCTGTGAAACTACGGTTCAACAAAACGGCTCAAATCCGCATAAGGAAGTTTAAATAGCATGGCTGCATCAACAAATGCGTTTTTATATCTTTTTTGCATTTGTTAACACTATCGGGTAGTTTTAGGGTTGGGTTTGGTGTAGGGGATATGTCCAATATGATAGAGCATTAACTTTTAGCGACACTCATCGGATATTTGAATTATGAACCACCGCAATACGTACCTAAAGCAACGTAATACAAACACAGCAATACGTACCTAAAGCAATGTAACAAACACGTGCCAGGGTCATGTATTGAACCCGTGTTTTAGTGCCACTCACTGGATGTTTCACTTTGAAACTGCCGCGAAACGTGTAGTAAGGTACATAATAATGGTGTTGCAGAAATATATTTAGAGGCACATATTTAGAATGAGCCTGGGTTGCAAGATATATATTGCAGTAAGTAACCAGCCAACCGACGACCAACTCCTTTTATGCACTTGCCAAAGCAACTTTTTACATTTGGCACTGAGCAAGTTTTGGGCACTGGCTAAGAGAAAAAAAGAAAAAAGACGATCCTCCCTGTTTTTGCAAGGACCTTGTCAAAGATGGCCTGGCAAGAGTGTGCAGAAAACAGCAAACAGCTCTGCCAGTCAAAACACTGGGCCCCAGACAAGACAGGCACTCGGGTCCCTGTGCACGTTGGCGAGCATGTCACATCTGGATGAAAGAATCGGCGTGTGCCCTTTCATTCACACGTGGGACAGCTCCCCTCACACCGCCTCTGCTGCAAGAGACTCTCTGCGTTCTACGCTCATTCCTCTTATTGTCATTCTAATTAGCTTTCATGAAGGGGAACAAAAGGACAAACTCACACACACACACACACACACACACACACAGAGGCCCTATGGACAAACACAGAAACTAAAAAGGAAGACACACAAACAGAAATGACCACACATACAAAATGCACAGGTCCCAAGCCAAATTTTAGTATAGGGGTGCTCCCTCATCCTTGGATCCAGTGAGTAAGCTATACTATTGAGGGCCCTGTGAATACATACTAATGTACTCTGAGACACATCACACTCTCACGTACACACACTCATTGGAGGTGCGAGATGGAGAACTGGTGAATCACAGTGAGAGAAAAGAGAGGATCAGGTTGAGACAATCACAGCGATGACGAGAGGGACAGACGGGTGGGGGAAGCTAAACCTTCACACACATTTACCATGAGAACATCTGAGAGAAATGCTTTACCCCCACCTCCCAAAACAAACTAAGGGGCCGTTTACACTACAATGTTTTCAGCCAAATACGGGAAACTTTTTATGCATTTTGACTATTCGTTTACACGACAACGGCATTTTGGTTTAGGAATTTTTCGATATAAACGTTCATATTTGAAAAGGGGTTTCAAAGTGCACGTTTTTGAAAACGGCACCGTTATCGTTTCCGTGTAAACACCCAAAACGGGAATCTTTGAAAACGGTGATGTCATGCACGTGCGTAGTACGTGTTAGGTATTAGGGGTGGGGGAAAAAATCGATATAGCATAGTATCGCGATATTTTCCACGGCAATACAGTATCTATACACAGACACCAAGTATCTGTGTCTTATTATACTATTTGGTAGTATTATACAATTTCTTTACAGTCCAGTAGATGTTGGTGTTGACTTTTTTTCCAAAATCATTTAACGCACGGCAAGCCGTTGATTATCCCGCTTATTCCATGGTCATTTGCCTAGTTATAGACAAGTTAACACTAGTAACTCTTACAGAATTACAGAATTATAACATTTATTTTAATTAATTATCGATCGTTTTTTGGAGAGAGAGAAAGAGAGAGTAATTATATTTATGGACAGTTGGTTTGGTGGTTGATCTACCTGCGTCTGTGGGTCTCTCTCTACAAACAATGAAGTTGTGAGTTTAGTTACTTAAACAGAGATTTTACCTCCTCGTTGCTGAGGAATATAATGCAGTGATCCAGTATCTAAGCCATTTTATTAATTAAAGTAGCGGGGCAGCATTGACAAGTTTATGTTGGCCTAACTTACTCCTGAATGTTTCTGTGTGCGCAGTGGGATCTCTCTCTCCGTGCGAGTCATGTGTGTGCATTTGTGTCAATTAATGCAGCGCCGTATTAATATAGAACGGTAATTAAACTGACTTGGAACTACCAGTGCATTAAACCGTTTTAATGCATATCTGCCAGCCAATCAGAATCAAGAATTCCAACAGACCATGGAATAAATGAAAGTAAAAGAGCACAGCAATGCATACCTGTTGCACATTGTTTACTTTAAGAGTACATGTTATGTTTAATTTAAATGTAGCATTTTTATTTTTAAATTTAACAGTAATTTACTTTCAAATGCCCCAATTGCTGAAGGGTCTGCACAACTTTTTTGTACAAGTTCAAGTTGCATTGTTCAAAATACCTGTAGTAGCACAGCAGTGCATACCTGTTTACATTTAATTAAGGTGGACTAGACTAGACTGTAATACAAATAGCTGAGTTTGCCAGGTGCATATAACATTTATGACAGGTTTTCATGAAAGTGTTGGTCATTTTGTCTGCTTGACAATCCCATTTTGCACTGCAACAATAACATTGAAGTGAGATAAACAAACTGAGGAATGTTTCTTTTTAGGTAAAGGTTGCCAAGTTTTCATTTGGGGACATCATTTGAAGTTGGACAAAGGTAATAAAATGCAATATATCGGAGAATATCACAATATATTTAAAATCGCAATAATATTGTATTGTGACAAAAGTATCGTGATAATATCGTATCCTGGGGCCTCTGGTGATTCCCACCCCATTAGGTATGTGGACATGCGCAGTACATGTCGATTTTAAAGGCAAGCACGAACAGACATACACAACAATGGCGGAGTATATGGTACTGTTGTTGCTGCTCAAGAGTTTGCTAACGCTTCTTCATCAAAGTGTGGATTTACTTCACAAATATTACAACCAACAGCGGAGATGCATCATATAGTCCTACATTATTTAATCGTCACTTCCCTACAGGTACTGTTTACTAACAAGGTGACAGCGCCAACTACTGGCCTGGCATACATAATACAGCGTTTTTGGCCGTTTTCATGGATGTGGTGTAAACGCGAATCGTTTTGAAAACGTTGTTGTGTATATGCGAAACTTTTTAAAAGTGCAAGGGAAAAACTTTTTTGTTTTTTTCCCGTTTTTGACTACACCATTGTCGTGTAAACGTAGACTCGTGCCACAGAACACACACACACACACACACACAAAGTAAGCCTTTTAGGAACGCATAAATACATGCTGATGTTGGACCGTCTGCTCATAGTCATAAACAGGTGTTTTTTTAGTTAAACAGTCAATGATGTGACACTTTTTGTCTAGATCTATTATGTTATTCAAAAATACATTAAAATTTCATTTTAAAAACTATAATGAACATGTTTTCGATTTTTTAATCTAAATGAATTTTGATATAACTGGTATAACAAAAAAAAAATAGGAATATCACAAACAACAACTATAAGACTCATTGACGTAATTATATATATATCGTTTTAACATGGTTAGTTCTGGCTTTTAAATGCATCAAATTAAATATGGTGTCACTCTGAATATGGTCTATTTAATATGCAAGATAAATGACTTTTTATTTGAAGGTTACAGCGCTTGACATTTTTAGATTAACAACAACATAATTGTATACATGCATTGTTATCAATAGAGAAACCGATACATAGCCGTAAGTGAGGGAGCATATTAAATAGAGAACATATTATTTTGCAGAACCATGTAGAAGTTTCGTTTTGAAAATGGCACAAAAGTTTTCCAAAAATATATCATACCAACATGAATACAAAAACCACATTTAAGAACTTGGCAAATGTGTTTTAACTAGAAAGCTTTCTCTTTTTCCTCACAGACATCCATCATTCTCAGACATACTAATTTGTCACTGACCCATAAAAGAATTATGAAAATTGTGCAATGCAACATGCAGTGCACAATTCTGCATAATAATATGCTCTCATAATTGAATATGCTCTCTCACTTATGCCCATGTTTTAGTTTCTTGATTAATATAAGATCATAAAAATGTATGTATAATACAACCAAAGGGGGGAAAAAATCAGATATAGCTTGTCAAACTGCAGGACACTGCCATTATTCCTTCATATTTTACTCTGTGAGAACCGTTTCTGTTTATTGTGACAGACATCTATATTTGTAGCCTCTGGATAACTAATTTTGTGCAGCAAAAATCCAATTAACAAAAGAAAATGAGGCTGCATGATGTGAAATCCCAGTCTTTGAGAATCCGAACTGAACCCGAACATCCCTAGTGACAGCATCAAAGGCATTCAGATTCCATAAATCCTCCAGGATTGGGGATCACTCCCTTCAATATGAAAGGAATTTTACTACTCTAAACATCTTTTCTTGTTATTTCTCGCCAGTTGCATCATCCTCCTCCACAGATGGAGAGAATCGAGCAAATTGAAGCTCCCCATCTGTAAAAACCCAATGATGGCTAAATTATTTGTTAACTGCCACACGAGCGTGCATTATCAAGGCACTGTCAGTTGGATAGTCCACCAAAAATTGAAAATTCGGTCATCATTTTACTCACCCTCATGGCGTTCCAAATCTGTACACATTTCTTTCTTCTGTGGAGCACAAAAGATATTTTGAAGAATACTTGTAGCCAAACAATTTCAGGTCTAGAGAAGTCAATGAGACCTAAAACCATGCGGTTACCAACATTTTTCAAAATAATTCAAAATTATTTTATATTCCACAGCAGAAAGAAAGTCATACAAGTTTGAAACAACATGAGGGTCAGTAAATGATGACAACATTTTCCTTCAGTTTTTGGGTGCAGTATCACTTCAAGTTAGTGGAAAATGGCAGCTGACAATCCTCAGCAGGGCACTTCCTGACTTTTCCACATTGCACCTCAAAGATCT
Source organism: Sinocyclocheilus anophthalmus (assembly GCA_018155175.1). Taxonomy (NCBI): domain Eukaryota; kingdom Metazoa; phylum Chordata; class Actinopteri; order Cypriniformes; family Cyprinidae; genus Sinocyclocheilus; species Sinocyclocheilus anophthalmus. The sequence continues at coordinate 21,222 of JADLZN010009309.1, read as the reverse complement.
GGAGACAAGCCAAGACCAGGTTTATGGGAATTCCCTGGTATGGGGGAGCCTTCCTGCAGGTGGAAGAAAATTACCTGGCTAAGTAGGACCAGAAATGGGAACGTGTATCTCCCGAGTGCTGTTCAAAGATATCCATCCGTTGTAAAACTATGATACCCCATATTATATCAAACCTGAGTGAAGTGAAAGCATCCCGAGGTTACGGCTAATAGAATGACTGATAACGTGGTTTCAGTAGCATGGACTTAACATCACTCCCTACTCCCAGCTGTAATAGCTTAATTTGTCACCCTGACACACATGCAAACACACATGTGCGCACACACACACACTCGGCTCAAACACCTCATTAATGCCCAGCAGCCCATTATCTGGGGAGGAGGGGATGAACGCTTAAATTCAGTGCAGACAATTTGAATATGTAATGGGCTAAAGATATAATCACTAAATCTAATTCGACAATTAGAACGGATTCCACTGTTACACACTTGACACAACTACGCTACTCCAATTTTAAAAGGGAAAGAAACTTCATTAGATCAGATATTGCTTGACTACATGTGACAGCATTTTGCATACTATAATTGTGGAATTTGTGGGGGTCGAACGATGCTTCAGGAGACACGGCGGCCATGGTTATCCCCCTCCTTGTCGCAGGTCTTTCATGTCTGCACTGAGACAACAGGCATAGAGACACAAGAGGCTCCCTTGGGTTAACCAACACCCCCACCTCTTCCCAGAGCTCTTGACAAAGCCTTTCCAGTCGTCAGTCTGACCCAGTAACCTGGTGAGCAGCTCGGGGGTGTTGAGTAGCCTCTCCCGGGCTTCCGACCGCAAGCACAGTCTACCGTTTGTGTCCGGAGCGAGTCTCTTTCCTGTCCCGCTTCTGGATATGTTTTAGACGAGGCTGATTGTGGCAAGCAGCTGATGGGGAGGTGTGCTACGGCTGAATGTGCTAATCCGGTTAGACACAGGCATCTTTCTTTACAGCCGTTTCACTGGAATGCACCACCTACCAAAAATCCACCTAGGTCGTACAGTGTGACTGCATGCCACTGCCAATTTTATTAGCGGTAAATAACAACACTCTCATAAAAACCAAACCGCTGGCCTGCAAATGTTACAAAACCCAGGAATCGCATCCAAACGACGAGACTTTCCTAATTTACGACTCATAATTGTGCTTATGAACATGCATGCTGCTATAATTATATAAATGCTCCCAATCTAGTCGGCCAGGCCCTAAGGGTGGCGTCACTGCAGGCTACAGTTTCTTCTCCATTTCAGGCGATGGTTTAGGAGCTCATGAAATATTGAGGGAGTATGCAGGCGGCTGAGGGGTGCCGTGAGTTTTTGCTGCACGACTCGACAATCAGGTCTAATTAAAGCATTGCAATTTTTAGGCATCAGGAGGGGTGAGGAAAAACGCATTCATCTTACCCCCTGGTTCCCCTTGAAGCAAATTGCCGGCTGATTTGGAAAGGACCCCTGGGGACAGAAGAAAAAAGGTAGTAGAGGTTGGTTAGCATCTACTATTATTATATAAAGGATTAGAAACCAAAGATGCTGGAACCCTCATAACGCATTTAGGTCCTTTATGACCCGAAACACATACATCATTTTAATTTTTTTTCTTTAGTATGAGAACCAAACTTGCAACATGCACCACTACTATCAATTCAAATAAGATGCAAAATGTTCCAAACATGTATCTATATATATATATACATATTTTAATGAATAAAAAGGCGGTAAAGCAGTAATTACATGGTAATAACATAGTAATATTCAGTAATACAACCTTTTTGTGCATTCACTGATTAATGGGAAGTTACTGATCCAGTACAATATGGTTTAAGTTATGAATGTTTTATAAGCTCACATTCCACCAAGTTCATGCAAATGCAAGACGTATGCAGATTTTGAATGCATTATGAGGGTTAACAAAAACAATGCAAATGTTTTGTACCAGCCTCACATTGAAGTAAGGTAAAACTGAAAATTCTGTTCACTCTACCTGTGTGACTTTCTTCTATGAAACAAAAAATGACAAATTTTGAAGAAACGTTTTTGTCCATATAATAAAAGTCAATGGAGCCCAAATCAACACAATTAACTTTCACTGTACGGCCAAAAAACTTTTTTCCAATGTGCTTGCTCCACAGAAGTAAGTAAGTCATACAATAATTTTCTTAATTGTTTACCCACAATGCCAGCATTTTCACAGCCCCTGTTTAGGTACTAACTTCAGTGAAATATCATGCCTACCTATTAGCCTCCCTTCACAGTAATTACAGTCTCCTCTTACTTTCTTGCCCCCATTGACAGAGGCACAGTTCTCTCCTGTATTAATTCATGCAGACTGCGAGTGAGGGGGGTGGTTTCTGAGAGAATGAAAAGCTGGCTGACACTGGCCTCTCGGCAGTGTCATGGTTCTGCTTTTGCGAGCCTAAAGATCAAGGCCGGGCTTTGCTAATCTGCACTGGAATGCGTCCGATTAATAAATCTTGACTTGAAAGACCTTACATGAGTCAATCAAATGTTATTGTGTGAGGTGTGGATGAGTGTGAGGATGTTGAGTGTGTAGAAGAAGTGGGGGTGGGACAGGGCAAACATCATGGGAAAAGCTTTTAGCCACCAAATGTTGAATTGGGTTCTTAGCACTAATTAGGACTAAAGGTAAGTTACAAAAAGCATTTCATCTTTTTTATGAAGGTGCATCAGACGAAATCAAGCAAGCCTGGACATTATCTACCCTGTGGTTTTTGTCCACCACATAAAGTGTGTACAAATAGGCCTTTTATATAACCATCTCCTGCTTAGCTTTTAAAACTCAGCCCGGTCCAACGTCGAGGAGCATTAACGACATACAAAACAGACTCATTCGCATCACTAACATAAATTGCTGAGAAACAATGAAGGAAAAAAACTGAGGCTTCCCCCAGCATAGCTCGAAACCATTAAGCAAGGTCAAAAGATAGCACATATTATCTTCAAGGTACAGCTGGAGCTTTAGTCAACAAGCATGTTTATCTATTATGGATGTTACAGGGAGAGGCCGTCATGTCACTCTACACATACAGTGCAGCTCAAGTTGCTTATTAAAAAATACAGGCTTATTGGTTCTGCGTTTGCTGTCATGTGGTCGGATTAGTGGCTAAACATTACTGAAGGGGGTGGTGGTGCTGCTGTAGCTAACTAGAACTTTGTTTTTTTATTCTGGTGCAGTGAAAGCTTCTAAGAACATAATGAGCACAGATCAGAGGAGGACACTGAAGTATCTATTGACCTGACTTGACCGTGTCTTTGGTATTAATATGATAAATCATCTTTGTTATAGTTGTTTTCTTTCTTTTGACCTCATTTGTAATTATTAACATACTAATACGCAAAACAAAACCCGGGTCATCATATGATTACTTCTTACCTATAAAATTAAACAAACTTCTATTTATATTTTATGCAGTAATGTATATAACTAGGCTTGGAACTAAATATAATTAAAGTATAACGCAAATGAAAAGCAGAGGAATTCATAGTAGAGCGTATTTTTATGTCACTGCACTTTTAATGCAATTTTAATGCATTTTTACCACCAAGTGCCCCACATTTCTGACACTGAAAGACTGTCAGCTGCATTATTGTGACTGAAAGTTATTAAAAACGTTCTGGCATATCAAATGGGGTAGTTATAAAAATTAAACAAAAGACTGACCAACATATTTACTTCTACTTTTCACTCTTTCTCCTGGGTCACATATGATTGGCAATAGAACATTCATTATCGAGGTCCTGTTGCAAGCGCGAGGAAGTCTTCTCGCATTCTGATTGGGTCAGACGACATTCTACCCCGCCTGACTGACCAATGAGCGATGACATCGGGACGGCGTCCAAGCGTTTAAAGGACTAACAACAATACGACAGAGCACGTGACGCCAACAAAAATACACCTTTAACGTCCAATCATCTACAAGAAGCGCTTGAGTTGAGATAAGGCTAACTGGCCAAGTGCCCCGTCCAGCTGGCGTAGACGACACGTTTTACCGCTGAGGTATTGATATTACTGGAATCTGTGCTGTCGAGCCGACGGTGACAAATTGTGTATTGATTACTGAACTGCGTTTAACTTGCAAAAAGACGGCTTACGAGGAATTGCCTTTACGTGAGGCAAACATGACATTTAAAGGGATAGTTCCCCTAAAAGAAATGCTGTCATCTCATCCGCATGCTGTTTAAAACGCGGCTGACTTACTTTCTTTCATAGAACACAAAAGGAAAGGTTAGTGACTGACACTAACCTGACACTAACAGTCACTAACCTTTCCTTTTGTGTTCTATGAAAGAAAGTAAGTCAGCCGCGTTTTAAACAGCATGCGGATGAGATGACAGCATTTCTTTTAGGGGAACTATCCCTTTAAATGTCATGTTTGCCTCACGTAAAGGTAATTCCTCGTTCAAGTCCCCATTCACTTACATTGCATGTTGTTTTTTTCATACAATGAAAGTGAATGGTGACTGAGGCTGTCATACTGCATAACATCTTCTTTTGGTTCCGCGGAAGAAACAAAGTCGTAGAGGTTTGTAACAACATAAATAGTGATTTAAAAACATCATTTGGATGTAATATATGTCAGGCAATTTCCATAGGCCTATTTAAGTTAATCAATTCAAGAAGCAATTATAAACTTAACCTTAAACACCACATATAGAGACAACACTAGGTTACATACGCTTTTTTTTTTAGTTCACTAAACCTTTGCTGTAAATTGAGGCGTTACTCTCGAATATGAGTCAAATAAAATATTTGATAGGGAAATGAAGAGGCAGCAATCTCAAAGGCTATCTCAATTACTAAATGCTACTCAAGGTTTATAGTTCATAAGATCGAGCTTGAGCCTTGAGCCCCTCTCAGACCGTAAGATCCCCGTGAGTGTTACGAGTCAAAGAAACAATTATCATCTTCGGTTTAAAATGATCATAATTATAATAAGTAATGCAGTGTTTAGCATTAAGACAGTGCCATGTTATATTTCGTATCATTTGCCAGAAGGAATAAAGCGGCGACTTTGAATCTAAAGTGGAAAACAGGAGCTTTCGTAAAGCCAATTCCAACTGGCTTAACGAGAAAAATAATAATAATAACACGACTGACATGTTCTTTTATTTTGTAACAGCTTAGAAAAAATAAAGAAGCAAAACTAAATAAAACGAACAGTAAAAACTGGATGTGTCCGATTTCCTCCTGTTACTATCTGTCCCTAGTAAGACAGCATATGGCACTTAAAGCGACGGACTCTGGTTAAATAAATCAACACTTTACAAACAACTAACGGGAGGAAATGTTTTGAAGTTCTGAACTTTTCTTTCTGTTCCATTGATGTCAGTGGAGCAAATAAACACGAAATAAAACTAAATGCGTTACCTTGAGATTCTTATAAGCCTCCAGCGTCCGGATGGCCGTGTCGGTTAGCTTGACGTGAAAAATGGTTTTATTGGGAATGCTTTTATTAATCTTTCCACAGGAGAGTCCATACCGATGCTCCTGTCTCAACGCTGCCATGTCTGGAACTGAGGTGAACTAGCGACATTCTAGTTCAAGCGTCACTCTCCGCTGGGCGGGGCTACGAGAGAGCGTTTTGGGGACGTCATAGACACACACACACACACACACCACGCACGTACGCACCCAAACGATAATCATATGTATTTCAGAATTAGACATAGTGGTCTACCTCAGCTTATTAGGACGATAAAGTTCGATTTAGTGTATTTGACAAGGAATGTAATAAAGAAAAAAACATTCCTAGTTCTACTGGACAGCTTGTACTGAGAATATTAAACATGACTTTTATATAAGTGTGTATATCACCAAAAAAAACAAAAAAAAAAAAATCGTTTAAAAGATTGATAAGACATATCCCATTGAGCTGCCCGGTCTCCAAAGAGGTGGGATGTGCACCGCACCTGAAAAGTAAAGAAAGTAAAGAGCATTAACATTAATCCATGTTATTGCAGTGCCTATATCACCCAGCAAAAACAACTGCAAAGTAAAAAAAAAAAAAAACGAACTTGGTTAAGACATTTAACTGAAAAAAATTATTTGGCAAAAAAAAAATTAAAGTACAGAAAATCTAAATTAATTAATTTATCATTATTATTATTAAATATCAGAACATATATTCTCCATAGCAGTACTCACCAAGTTTTGTGCATGCGTCATGCATCTTTGTGTGATACAATTTGCCATGTTTCATTGCATTATTACAAATAAAACAATTATGCATGTACATTAGTTTTACACTCCAAGCTTACAACATTTTTTATAATAAAATGTTTGAATAGAGGGTGAAGATATCTATTTTTCTAGGCCGGACATTATATTTGGCCACTACTGTATATAGAGAAGTTCTTAAATTTACGGCCCACTCAACCCCACTTGTTAATTGAAATATACTAACTTCCTAAATACCTGTGAAGGTACACAGTCTTCTTATATACAAATAAATGTAACTTGTAAATAAATTACAGTATATAAATATTACCAGAATTAAATTATACCTGGGCACTGAAGTCATCCAAAAAAATCTCAATTTCATGTATAAACAAAACTCTGCATGTTAAATCAGCTTTTCCGCCTGCAAACCTAATAAAATATTCTCTTGAAACCAGTCAGTTGAAAAACAACAGTTATCAGTCAAAGATAATAACAAACAAATATGGGTATGTCTGAGAGAAATTCATTGCAGCGGCAAATACAAATCTCGGGAATTACATGGTATTAAAGAAATGTTCTGTGAACAAAATGATGAGGGAAAAGCTCAGACTGTCATTTTAAACTAGATTAAAATGTGCATACAGAAAAATGATTCACTTAATCTAGCCAGGCAATCATCTGCACCCTTTAAGCTTACAAACAGATGAGGTGAAATGGACAGTGAGGGGAAAAATACAGAATTTAGGTTAATTGGAAAGACATAATCCCCAACAGACAAGGTGCTTGGGCCTTTGGATTAAGGAGCTCTCTCGTAGTCTCTAATGGAAACTCTACTTGCCATATGGCTGTCTGAGATACAGGGACATCTGAAGCCGGCTGGACAAACAATATATGTTACCTCAGATTGTGGTTTATAAAAAATGCTGACTCTCTGATTGCTTTGGAATATTATTCCATGAGATTCAATGTTCTGTGTAAATTTACATTAAATATACAGACGTGTACAAGCACTTGCCAAACAGATCCATACCTTAAGTGTCAGAGTCTTAGGAATGGATCTAAGTAGAGATTAAAGTACATGAGATTCACTGGTGTCAGGTTGCACTTTAAATAAGATAAGCAACTTACAGAAAAATAATAGTCAACACATTGTAAATCCAGGATAATGAATAAAATGTTATAACTTACAATATACCTCATATTTCATTCATCAGGACTTGATTTGTAATGAGTTTGTTCTCTGAAACTCCCTTAATTTCCACCTATTTTTCTTATAAATGTTTGGGGATTTTACATTTGGCATTTGCAGAGAATCTAGTTGCCAAGATTCTGCAGTTGTAAGATTTGAGCTAGCCAAGCTGATAAACAAACATTAGTCTTTTGTACATTAAAAAAACAACAACAACAATGAGTCATTTTTAATCAATTTTATTCAGTGTCATTGTTTCAAACAGTTAAGTCGCTTGGTCATCAGCTTAGTGACTATTCACAAAAAGAACACTATAACACCACAGCTGTTCAAGTGCCATTATTATGCACAGGTTAAATAAGAAATCAGTCGTGTGGCCTTTTTGCTAATCTTACTCATGCCATAAACAGTGCCAACAGCCTCTAGAGAATGCAGAAAGCAAGTAAAACTCTCTAGTGTGTTTCATCTGTAGAGACAAAACCAAGATCAACATTCTCAAAGCTGCATATAAAGTCACATCCATGTATTTATACTGAATATTTAAGTTTAAATTCAATGCACTAATGACACACTGCTAAATGGCGCAATAATTTTGTTTATGTTTCACTCAATAAACTACCATATATTTTGACATTTAATTTGAAGGACAAGCAGGCTAAATGTTTTTCTTTGCCAGCCAAGTGTAAGTGATTGATTGTTGTTTTTAATATGTATTTGAGCGTGTTTTGTGGATTTAGTAAGTGTAAAACAATCAAGTACACTCTTAAAAATAAAGGTCCTTCAAAAGGTTCTTCAAACGATGCCATAGAAGAACCATTTTTGTCTAAATGGTTCCATAAAGACCTTTAACATCTGAAGAACCTTTCTGTTTCACAAAAGGTTCTTGTGGTGAACGAAAAAAGGTTCTTCAGATTACAAAAAGGTAAGAAAGAGATGGTTCTTTAAAGAACCTTGACTGAATGGTTCTTTGTGGAACCAAAAAATGGTTCTTCTATGGCATCGCTGTGAAGAACCTTTTGAAGCACCTTTATTTTTTAAGAGTGTAAGGGCATTTAAAGGATCGTCTGTCTTGAAATTATGCAGGGTCATTGATGTTTGTCTACACTGGCCCTGTTGCCAGCATGGAAAAAAACCTGTTCCAGGGGTGTATCTTCGGGTCATCAATGCCTGTTCATTCCTGAGAATATGGCAAATGTTTCCCGTACGTTGATAAGTAGTAGACAATATCTGTTACATTTAGTTTACCAATATACGTAAATTGGATTAGAATACACACCACATTTTGGGGGTCAGTAAGATTTCTTGGAAGGATATGTTACATGAAGGACTGGAAAATCGCGTTGGACATGGGACAGGCCAAAAACATTTTAAAATCTCTAAAATAATGATATATAAAAAAATGCCATTAATATAGACATATTATACTGTACTTCGATCAAACAATGCAGCCTTACGAGAATTCATAAAAATCTTAAAATCCAAACTTTTGAACGGTAGTGTATATTGCAATATTATTTAGATGTATACCGTATTTATTGAGAAATATTTCTACATTATATTATAAATAAAAAAGCAACCAGTCCCTGAAGTCCTCTTATTGGTGGATGCATTCATGGGAACTGCATTATGGGATGACGTGATGAAGTCATTAAGAAGCTTACAGACGTTGGGGCAGATTAGATTTTGCTCTTCTAATCCAACAGATTATCACTGCACACAACTCTACTGACCAGTAGGGCTTTACATTTCAACACAATTCTCATCCATTGATCATTTTCTGCATTCTTCACTGCAGACCATTTCAACAAAGACCCTTTTACAAAATCTGCAGGAAATGGACTGACCTCAGATGGGATTTATGTCATGTGGCGATGCATTTCCATGATAATTCTAATAGAGTCCACCGTGTGGGGACATGGAACCAGAACCTGAAGAAGCAGAGGAGACAACGTTGGAGTCGGAGATGTTTGTGAAAACAGTTTGTGACAAACAGGAGATGAAGAGTGAAGAAGCTATTTTGCAGCCTTGGCAGGTGTTTGAAGAACCAATCACGGAGCTGCAAAGAATGAATATTACAGAAAAAGAGGGTGGGAAGAAAGCAGTAGAAGACAACAAGAATGAAGAAGGAAGTGAGATGAAAAATGGAATGGATAATAAAGTGGCAGAAGAGATGAAGTGTGCTGAAAACTTAAGCAACATGCCAACAGATGCTAATGACTCAAGCAGCGACCCAACCAATGAGCCCATCTCCTCAAATTCTCGCACCAGCCCACCTGAGGCCAATGAATCAGACATAAAGGACAGCAGAAAACTGACAAAGACTCCCAGCTTTGGGAAAACAGTTCGTTTTATGGAAATTGAAGCAGTGGAAGAAAGGGACAGCTCAGTGGACACTCTTTTTCCAGACTTTGAGATAGAAGAGTGGACCACCACCAGCTTTGAGGAGCTGTTTCTGGCAGATGACTGGAAGGACATTACAGGTAAGATTTCCACAATGACGTATTTGTTTAGTCTGAGGTCCAAAAGGATTTTTACAGTGATGCCATATTAGAAACATTTTGGGCTCAAAAAGGATCTTTTCAGTGAATGTTTCTGTGCAGTCACATTTAGTGTTGTTTGGCAATTCACACAATTGGGAATTTCAAATGAGGACAAAAGAATTCCCAATGCAGATTTCGCAAAGGTTTTAAGTTGGTCACAGGGATCCACCATAATGACCAACAGAAAGCTGCTAGGTTTGAAAGTAACTTCTGTGGGGCTATACATGCTTTGTACATCACTACACTATTGACAATAAACAATGGACCTTTTTGCCAACAAAATTTCGCCAAAGTGACCCCATATTCAGTGTGAAGAACATTTTAATAATCTGAAGAACCTTGTTCTACTATAAGAGTGCATGTTTTACAAGTATTGCTGGTTACTAGCATGTTATGTTTTGGATGTTTGTCTACAGCATGTTATGCTGATGAACCAGCAATTTAAAGGGATAGTTCACCTAAAAATGAAATTTCTGTCATCACTTATTCACCCTCACGTCTTAGTGTTTTTCGCCCAAACAATTAAAGTCAATAAAGTTCGATGTTGTTTTGACCCAATAGATTTTCATTACTTGGAGAAAAACAGTTGAAACATTCTTTAAAATTATTTTTTGTTCCACAGAAAAAAGTCATATACATCTGGGATGACATGAGGGTGAGCAAATGATGACCTTTAACTTGCTTAACCAGAAAGACGTCCTTGGTCAACCAACTTCACTAACACCACCCTAAGTGTTAGTTTGACACTATTGCTTTAGGGTCTTGTTGATCTCTTTCCTCTCCCCCTGTTTTCCCTCCACTACCCCAACCGCCTGTAGATAACCGTCTGCTAAAGAAGAAGGTGTTACAGGCCAGTCCCGAGAATGCCCTGACCCCGGCTTGGGGTCAGGAAGTCACACTGAAAATGCAGGGTGTGCTGGAGGATAGGACTGTGGTGGAGAAAGACTGCAAGCTGGTCTTCATTATCGGAGAGGGAGATGTCAACCAGGTGAGGCACAAAGACAGGCAGAGGAGAGCGACCGCCACAACAACTCAAAGCCTCTGGGAACAACCTGCAGCATCTTGCTATACCTCGCACCTGATGCCTTCTGAGCTTTCATAGGGATTAACCTGTGTTTTCAATGTTGAGTTATGTATGTGTATACCCAAAGCTGGGAAAAAAAAAAAGAAAAAAAAGTCAACTCCTTGCTGATCACTGTTCGTGAAAATGTTAGTAGGTCAATATTGTGCCAAACTTGTTTAGGCCTTTCAGACTGCATTAGAAGCCTTAAAATCTGACAAATAAGATTGCTTCATTTAAGTTATCTTGTTGGGACTAAGGAAACAATCCCAATTCTACACCTTCCCCTCCCTTCAGCGTTCACGTGAAAGGGTAGGGGTGTCTAGATTCTTTTTTGGTTGGAGGGGTAGGGGGAAGGGCTAGATAGCCCTTCAAATGAAGATTTTTTTGGGACCACACTTCAAACGAAAGGGTATGAATTATCTCAGCATAAACCAGCTACAGCGGCAACATGGCTGCCCAAGCGAACAAAAACACATAAATGTAAGCATTTTTAGCATTAATAAAGATTTTAACGAAAAGAATTCATTTGTTTTATGTTACATTCAATCATGAATTCATATTTATGGTCATGTTACTCAAAGAAATGTTTGCAAAAAATCTGTAATATTTGCTAACTAACGTCATATCATTATAGACTGCACAATAATGCCACAACATATTTTCATGTCTGATGATCAGGGCGATAACCACCGTAGACACTGAGGGGGCTAGTCCCCCCAATAATTAGAAAGCGCTAAACCCTTTTCTCAAATATTGCCAATCAAGAAGAGAGAGGGAGAGAGAGGGAGAGAGAGAATGGTGAACAGTGCGTGAGCATGTCTGTGTTTATCTTTTTAGAGTGAGTTTACTTAAAAAACAGCGATTTTATCCTCTCGTTGCTGGAAAATATAATTAGCGATTCAGTATTTAAATTGTTATTAATAAAAGTCGTGGGGCAGCTTTGACAAGTTTATTTTCTCCTGGATGTGTGAGCTGCACTAAATCTCGATATAATATTATATACTTATATATATATATATATATATATATGGTGTGTGTGTGTGTGTGGTGTGTGTGTGTGTGTGTGTGTGGGTGTGTGTGTCAGTAAGCACGCCGGTTAATATAGAACTGTAAATTAAAGGCTCAATGCACATCCAGCACACCAGTATGTGTGTGTAATGTAGGAGCTAGATGACGTATGATGATGTGTGACGTATAGTAGTGGTGTCACAATTCTTAGGGGAATATTTTCACCCCTACTCCTTGACACTCTGTTTCAAGGGACAAGGGGAAGGCGGAGGGGTAGGGGAGTTGGCGGTGGGGTAGGGGAAGGGGTATAAAATAGAATTGGGATTGGGCCTTAATCAATGAATATACAGTAAAATCTATGTGTTACCTGAAGTTTAAAATGTGACTGTTTTGCATGCATAGGCCCTGGAAGAGTGCGCCATTTCAATGACGCAAGGGGAGATTGCTTTACTGCTTGCAGACTCACAATACACCTACGGACACCTGGGAAGGTAAGAGGAAAAATATACCTGTATTATTTGTCCAATAACATACACACTGACTGAGTTTTGGGCTTAAATGCAAGCATGTTTGGTGAATTTAGGTTCTTTCACGTTCTGTTATAAGTTAGAAATTCAAGAAGGAAGTAAGGGAGGGTGGAGGACACTGCTGAACGGGTCTCTTGTGACATCAGTTTGAAAAAGTCAAGTGGCTTCTATCCTCACAGGGTGGGACAGAGTCCTTTTATACCTGTTGCTCTCAGGGCAAACGGCCTGTTCCCAGTAGCTTGTTTAATGAACCATGAACAGGAGCAGATGGCCTTCCCAAAACACCATTCAGGAACTCCTCCCCTCCCCTATCCTCTCAATTCTTTAACTAAAGGCAATCATTTTGTTTAACCACTTGCTTCACTCATTTATTTACAGCATGACGGTGAAAACTCATTAAAATGTAAGTTCAGTACTACTTACATTGTTGATGTGTATCTTTTCAGAAGTAAAAAGACAAAAACAGTGTTGTCTGAATCAGCACATTCTCTGGAATGTGTGACATATATCAGATGATGGCAAAACTGACTCATTATCAGGCAACCCCCATGCACATGGTGATATACAGATAAAGAAGTACTATACATAATGCTATAAATATATTGGTAAGATTTTTTAAAATGTTTTTAAAAGTCCGTGAGCCACTAGTCTCGCATTATTGCATTATAAAATATTGCAAATGTGAATTTTCAGCAGCCATTACTCCATTTTTCAGTGTCACATGATCTTCAGAAATCCATATAATATGCTGATTTGGAGCTCAAGAAAGAAACACTCCTTATTACCAAATTTGAAAACTATATATATATATATATTTTTTTTTTAAGAATCATTGATGAATAGGAAGTTCAATAAAGAACGCATTTATTGAAATAGATTTAAAAATATTTTAATTTTGACCAATTTAAGGCACCCTTGCTGATTAAAAATGTTAATTCCTTTAATAAATAAAAAATAAATAGATAATCCATTACGGAGCCCAAACTTTTGAATGTAGTATACTGGAAATAATATGCATATGTATATACACATTTATACTGTATATTAAATATTTTGGTAACACTTTACTTAAAACCTTTATTTATTTAGAATGCCATCTACAATTATGCCTTGTAATGCACCTTATAATGAATTGTGCAATCTAATGATTAATTGTAACCACAGTTAATACATTACAACACTGTATTAATTCATTGTTACACTAAGAATTTTAAATTTGGTTATAATTATTTACGACAAGATATGATGTATTACAATGCACATTATGAATAATTATAATGCATTATACCTTTTATTAACCCTTTAAAACGCATTATACACAAATGCTTTAAGCAAAGTGTTACCAATATTTTTATGTTGTTTTTAATTTGAAAACTTTCAAAATTTAGCAAATGAAATAGGCTAGTACTGATATAAATAGCGATTTCATTTTCAATGCATTTATATTCACATGTTCACCAAGTAAATCCATGCATCTAGATAATCAGTCATGTGTTTTTGAGAAGATGTTCCAGAGTTCGTGATTTTCCATCGTGAATCGACTTCAAATCAATTGCACTGGTAACCATGTGCATGTGCTCTTCCCAGTTCAAAGTGCCTTTAGTCCACTGCAATGTGACTTCTGTGAATCCGTCTTCAGATTTGTTATTAGTTCAGTCGATATGCAGCTGCATTTACTGAGTTGCAGATCCCTGCCTGTGATTTAGAGGGTATTTTAAACATAAATTTACTTATTACAGATTTACTCGTAAGCACAAAATGACCAGAGATTACTCAGATCAGGATCAGAAATCCTGGGGTAATGTGAGTCGGTCATGTTGTTCTCATATCAAGATTGTGGTCTTGAGCTTTGGTCTGTTTGCATGCTATCTACACAAGCGCACATGTGTGTATAAATACATGTGTGTGTGTGTGTGTGTGTGTGTGTGTGTGTGTGTGTGTGCACAGCGAGGGCTCAGGAGTGATCGTTAGCTTTGGCTTGTAGCAGTGCAGACACATGGGCTGAAGGGACATGCTCCTGTGTGATTCTCTCTCTTTGGCCCTGTTATGAGTGGCGTCCACTGGGAGCTGGCAGTCGTGAGAGGCAGACTGATCCACTGTTAATGGTTGTTTTGATGCTACTGATTAGGACTGTGAGCGGCAAACTTAAATTTAGCCCTGGCCCTAAGGCAGACCTCACAGGCTTCTTGCCAGCAGTTAAAAGGAAGACAGCAAAGCCACTGTGGCAACATCTCGTCCCATGGCACTGAATAGGTACAAGGAACACACACATATGCATACACACACACACACACACTCACATTGCTTCCCTAAAAAGCAACTGCATTTAGCAGAGGTGCTAAAAGCAAACCTATATGTATGTTTGAAATTCAGAATACACTCCTATTAATATAAACATCCCTGTTAGATATTCAAGAACTGAGCCTGATAAAGGCTCCTTTGACAAGGAACTCAAAAAACAGTCACCTCCAACATGTTTTCCTTATTTGACAACTGTGGCGGCTTGTCAAAGTGGCAGTACGGCAGATGGAGGGGGTGGAAAGTGGCTGAGAGGAAGCTACTGATGGAAGAAGGGAGGGAGGAAGAGAGAAAAAAGGAAGAGTTAAAAGGAGCCAGAGAGAAAATCTCATTTAGTTTCTCTCCAGTGGCTGTGGCATGTATTGACTGAGCCCTGTCGGTAGCCTGTTACAGACAGCGCTGTCTCCACCAAGAGCACTTCACAGCTTTTTGTTGGAGCCGACTGCAGACAGACTGATTCAACTGACTGTGATTGGAGTCGCAGCGTTGAGTGGGTGATAGTTTTTTTCTTTTCGTCTCTAATGCATCCATCAGTGGCCTATTAGTTATGGAACACCAGGTGACTATTTTTTGGTTAATAGAGGTAGATCAAGGTAAAAACACATGTGTTGTTCTGGCCAAGATCAAAATACTGCTGATAGTTTCCAAGTGTGAGAAGATAGATGGGCCTGGCCTGTATAGGCATACAAATAAAAAGGATCTGTGAAACAATATCATATCAATATTAAGATCAAGAATATTATGCACAAAAACAGCAGGTTATAAAAAAAACAAAAATAGTAAAAAAAAGACTTACCAAAATCATTCAGTAATTGAAATAGATTGAATTAAAATAAAATATATACAGTTGGTGTGTATATATATAGATATATATAAATATATATATATATAGAATAAGTAAACTAATTATAAAAAAGTAAAAATAATAAAACTATTAATAAATACATTAAAAAGAGTACATAAAAATACAAAATAACACTGGTTAGAGAACATTCACATTACAGTGTCATAAGCAGGGCTCAAAAATAAGGATTTTTTTTTCTGTCGGGCAAGTAGTTTTTACTTTTTTTACTTTTTTTTTGCCAGCACCAAAAAAAGATTGGATATTAATTTGATTTCATAGTTATTTCTTCAACATATGTTTATAAAATATCCTGTCTTCATTTTAATGTATATTTATGTGTTCGGTTAAATGTTTAGTTTCCTCAAGTCCTATATAATGGTACTTATTAAATTCATTTTATTAAAAAAAAAAAAAAGTTTGCTGGAAGACAATGGCATGTGATGCAAAACATTACTGATGTTTATTGTTGTCATGTTTGCAGCATTGTCCCATAAGGGCAAGTGACAGTTCTGTCAAATGGCTCGAAATTCATTACAGACGTTTTTTGTTGTTGTTGTTGTTGTTGTTGAACCCTGATGTGTTGGGCCTGTACAATAAACAGCTTCAATATGGGCCAAGTACCAGCTATAGTTAAGTAATGCCATGGTATCCTGTAAATTCCTGTTTATTGTTTTATACATAGGGGGAAAAAACTGTTGCCATTCTGGTGCAGATATCAAAGAATATTATGTTTACCCCTTACAGCTAAGAAACAGTGCTGCTAGTGTTTGTTGAAAAGCCCACCAATCACATTTAGCTCATTTTGACTCACCACCACCACTATTTAATTTATGTTTGGCATTTGCATAGAATATGCCAAAGACAACGATGATACAGAAATCCCAGACAGCTTTTAAAAATGCTCCTAATGTAAATGACTCACCCATTTTGCTGGAAAACACTATAGCAGATCACCGCTCACCCACTCATCCTCCGTCACACAAACACACACTGTTGCTTTCTCACTGACACACACTAAAAACACACATAGATAGACAAACACACCCTCATTGTGAACCCCGCGCTCCTCTTTTCTCTCACACAAGCTTTTATCTGTATACTTGCCGGAATCCAACACCCCCGACAGATAAACATGCTGGACAAGAGCAAATAACAAATTTAAATAGCAAATAGCAAAAATAGCAAATAAAATTTTTTTATGTGTGAGCCGAGTACAAAAGTTCTCAAGCCAAACAGCACGGTGTGCGTGAGTTATGTGTGTTATGGTAGAAATGCGATGCTGTCTTTTCCAGCATGTGCAGAGACAAAGACCAAATCCCTGTTGGTCTTGGCGGCGAGACTCAATGAGCCGTGCAAGAGAGGAAAGTGTATATTTACTCGGACATCGAGACATGTCATAAAATTTAATGAACAAACCCCAGATGGCCTGGGATGAACTGGAGTGGATCACTAACAAGCTGAAATTGTCTCATAAAAACTGGTTGCATTCATCTTAAAAGCAAAACTCAGTCCCTAAATGATATCTGAGTTTCAACATAAGGAAGAGCAAAGGTCACTGGACACCTTACCCATTATGGGTTTTTCTGGGAAAAGCTGTAGTTAACCACATAAAACGCAAAACAAATCCTACCCATATGTCATGGGGTGGTAAATTGCGAGTTAGCTTGGAATTAACGGTAACTTTAACGTGTGGCTCACTCATCTTTATTAAAGCAATATTCTAAGTTCAATAACAGTTAAAGTGATACTCAACCTAAAAATGAAAATTCTCTCATCATGACATGCCAGATGTATATGAATTTCTTTTTTCAGATGAACACAAATAGATTTTTAGAGAGATAGTTCATCTCTGCGAGTCTGTATAATGCAACTGAATGGGTCCCTCAAAGTTGACGCTTCAAAAACTACGCAAAACAAACATGACAGTAATCCATATGACCTCAGTTGAAGAATCATTGTCTTCTGAAATGATAGGCGTGTAAGAAAAATACTAATACTTTAAACTGTAAACCATGGAATTGCCTGAAAAACCAACTTATACAAACATAAAAACCTTTTTTGCGATATATGGGAGTTTTTTTTAAATTGACGCGTTTCCATTAGGCGTATTTTCAATTCGCTATTTCAATTTGCGCAATTTGAAGGGTAATGGAAATGTGCTGTAACCTTGATATTTGCTTTTTTTTCTTCTTTTTGTAGTAATCAACATTATAGCACAAATTATGCTGTCAATTGAGCTTAAACGGATAGTTCACCCAAAAAATTTAATTCTGTCATCATTTACCCACCCTCAAGTTGTTCAAACCTGTAGTATGGACCAAAAAAAATTTAAAACCCTGGAAGTCAATGGCTACCATAACTGTTGGTTAACCGACTTCTCCATTTGGTGTTCATCGAAGAATCCATTCAGGGTTGAAAAACTTTAGGGTGAATGAGTACATGATCATAGTCTCAGATTACCGTTATCTCAAAGCAGGAAAAAAGCCAAACAAACAACATGAGAATGAAAAAAATAACTATTACCAAAACTATGAGGAACAACTGGTTCACGATAATTTGATCTACCCTACAGTGAAAATATGAGGACACTGCCTCGTACAGTACACGCCGGTAGGCAAAATACCTTTGAACACTCAACATTATGGAAGACATGCTCCCTTGATAATGGATTTAGAATTAGAAAATATAAATGTTACAGAGAAATGATTTGTCACAAACAATGCTGAGCCACCAAGTTTGGTCAAATTGGAACTAGCTCTGCCAATTTACAATTTGACCCAATTTGGGCTTTCTTAAAAAAAAAACCAACAACCCTTTTTTTTAAAGAAGAGGAACTGCTCCGTAATATTAAAAGAGGTGCTTTTGAGCTTATTTCCTCAAGCACCTGTAACAAGAGACATTTCTAATGCCAGCTGTTGGTAACATGTATTTCTGTTAGCAGATGCTGCTTTTAAGAACTGACAGTATAACTGTCACAATTATGGAAGGCACTGCTTCCGATAATTAAAAAAACTTTTATAGTGAACACTGTCACTGATAAATAAACAAGAAATAAATACAGTATGGTCCTCAGTTGGTCACAGAGGCTGAGTTGGGGTTTTATATGAAGTGCGCAAGGGACTAAAATTCCCAAGTAGCAGCCGAGGACAAGATTTACTCAATACGCACATGTGCAACTTGACAACGAGTCATGATGAGAAAAACATTTTCAAGGTAAACCAGAAATGACATGCACCTTAGAACAATTTGCAGAGGAGCAAAGTTGATGACCTTGTGCTGATTTCTTTATCGATTAAATATTGTATTACTTATCCCTAGTCCTACAATATACACTCTAGCGGTCAAGTTTGGGGTTTGGGATCAGTAAGACTTGTAATGTTTTTTTTAATGAAGTCTCTTATGCTCATCAAGTCTGTATTTATTTGATCAAAAATACAGGGGAAAAATGTAATATTGCGAAATATTATGATGTACGAAATAAAGTTTTCTATTTTAATATACATTAAAATCTAATTTATTACTGTGATGCAAAGCTGAATTTTCAACATTATTACTCCAGCGTTCACTGTCACATGATCCTTCAGAAAACATTTTAATATGCTGATTTATTATCAATGTTGGTAACAGTTTTTGCTGCTTAATATTTTTTTTGGAACCGGTGATACTTTTTTCAGGATTCTGGTGAATAAAAAGTTAAAAAAGAAGAGCTTTATTTAAAATAGATATGTTCTACCAAAATGACACGAGTTCAAAGGTGTGGGGTAAGTAATTTTTATTTTGTTCGTTCGTTTTTGAAACAAATTAAAACTTTAGTAGCAAGGTGATAGAGTGTGTGATAGCAAAGTGGTAAGATTGTAGATTGTTAGAAAATTGAATGTTGAATAAAGCGTGCTTTTAACAACTTTTGTATTCCTCAAAGATCCTGAAAAACGTATCAGTTTCCAAAAAATATTGGGCCGCAAATGTTGCCACACTGATCATTTTAATGAATAAATCAGATATTAGAATATTTCTTAAGGATCATTGTCCACTTTATGTGGAAAGTCGGTGATGGAAATTCAGCTTTGCATCTAGAACTAAATGTATTTTAAAGTTTATTAAAATAGAAACCATTATTTTATACTGTAACATTTTGCAAGATTACTGTCAAGCCTTACAGTACTGATTAGCCTTGATGAGCATAAGAGATTTCTTTATAAAAAAACATTACAAGTCTTAATGATCCCAAACTACATATAATGCAATAAAAACATTTAATATCTCACTATAGTTCTTAATATGATTAAAGAACTTCCAAAGTTTAATTTAAAACGGTCATATTAATTTTGAAGATATGCTTGGTCAAAATTCATTGTTCCAAATCAAATCATTTCTACTTCATAGTGACAGGATTGCTTTTATGTATCTAGAAATATGTTCAAGCAAAGCCAATGACAAGTTGGTTGATGCAACAGTGAAAAACTCTATATCTCGTTGTCCAAGGACCAGATATCTCCAGCCAGGTCATTAGCACAGCCCTGGATGGTCCAGGTGAGTAGAGCGAACTGGTTTAGGACCTGGTCTATGTTGAAGCTTGTCTTTTCTTGTACATCACCCAAGTACTTTTCCAGGTCTGTGGTGGTTTGCCAGCCATTACCAAAGAAAATGTGGCGGAATGGGACATCTCTCAAAGAGACATAAGGAGAGAGAAAATTATGCTCCACCTTAAAAGGAGAAAACAAAGACATGAGAAATTGGCCAGTATGTATTAAGCAACGACACAAGATGAGCCTAGAAAGACCAAGAGAATAATAACTTCACCTTCATTATGCGGTTATTGATTATGCGACACATCTCAAAGTCATTCTGGTCGATATTCCTTATGTCAATATTTAGAGAGGCTGCGGCACAACTGTAGGAACTCTTTGCCGCATTCAGCCACTTTGTTGACAAAGACTCAATTTTATTGACCTGTTAAAAGAACATTGAGAATCAATACGTTTTTTATTGTTTCTCATTGCAAAAACAATGCATATGACAAAAAGCATTACCGTGTCATTTTTGAGAGTGTCAACGCGCTGGGTGATGGCGCTCACGTGGCGGGCAATCACATCAGAATACTTGGTAACATCTAGTCTGAGGATGTGGTCATGGACGAGCCGAAGGGCCATCTGCCCAGCAACCTGAGCAGCAAGCACGGACAACTCAACCACTTTCTGATTGGTGATGTGGTCCAGATGCTTTTTTTCATCCATATTTGTGCCTAAAAACTGTTTATCCTGGTGGAAAAACATCCTAAAATGAGTATGCAAACATTTGGATGACTCTTTGTTTATGACACTTATGAATAGAGCAACATTTTGGGCCGGCAGTCTCAAAAAACCACTGGGTGATGAGCTTGAATGGTAAGGAAATGGCTTGTGGAATTTTTTTTAAGGGTCTGGATGCATGATTAAAAGCATTAATTTTTTTAATTACAATAGACAGGAAAAACACTTACCGAAGAAGAGATGAAACTGAAAGAAACGGATGGGATTCCAGAGAGGGCCAGGAAAGGATA
>JADLZN010009308.1:0-35007 GCA_018155175.1 Sinocyclocheilus anophthalmus | reverse complement strand
TGAGAGAGGCCTGTTATTTTCATCATAGGTATACCTCAACTTTGAGAGACAAAATGAGAAAAAAAATCCCGAAAATCACATTGTATGATTTTTAAAGAATTAATTGGTAAATCCTCGGTAAAATAAGTATTTTGTCACCTACAAACAAGCAAGATTTCTGGCTCTCACAGATCTGTAACAACTTCTTTAAGAGGCTCCACTGTCCTCCACTCGTTACCTGCATTAATGGCATCTGTTTGAACTCGTTATCAGTATAAAAGACACCTGTCCACAACCTCAAACAGTCACACTCCAAATTCCACCATGGCCAAGACCAAAGAGGCTTTCAAAGGACACCAGAAAACAAATTGTAGACCTGCACAGGCTGGGAAGACTGAATCTGCAATAGGTAAGCAGCTTGGTGTGAAGAAACAACTGTGGGAGCAATTATTAGAAAATGGAAGTCATACAAGACCAATGATAATCTCCCTCGATCTGGGGCTCCAAGCAAGATCTCACCCCGTGGGGTCAAAATTATCACAAGAACTGTGAGTAAAAATCCCAGAACCACATGGGGGGATCTAGTGAATGACCTGCAGAGAGCTGGTACCAAAGTAACAAAGGCTACCATCAGGAACACACTGCGCCGCCAGGGACTCAAATCCTGCAGTGGCAGACGTGTCCCCCTGCTTAAGCCAGTACATGTCCAGGCCCGTCTGAAGTTTGCTATAGAGCATTTGGATGATCCAGAAGAGGTTTGGGAGAATGTCATATGGTCAGATGTAACCAAAATAGAACTTTTTGGTAAAACATCAACTTGTCGTGTTTGGAGGAGAAAGAATACTGAGTTGCATCCAAAGACACCATACCTACTGTCTCCCATAGTTGAGGTATACCTATGATGAAAATTACAGTCCTCTCTCATCTTTTTAAGTGGGAGAACTTGCACAATTGGTTGCTGACTAAATACTTTTTTCCCCACTGTATGTTGTAATACACATATATATACCCATATATAGATGTGTTTTTTTTTTAAATATTTTTTTTTTTTCACTCGAGTCAGCATACAACGCAACTGTGCAAAATACAGTGAGTATGGAAAGTATTCAGACCCCCTTAATTTTTTCACTCTTTGTTATATTTCAGCCTTTTGCTAAAATCATTTAAGTAAATTTTTTTTTTCCTCATTAATGTACACACAGCACCCCATGTTGACAAAAAACACAGAATTGTTGACATTTTTGCAGATTTAATTAAAAAAGAAAAACTGAAATATCACATGATCTTAAGTATTCAGACCCTTTGCTGTGACCCTCATATATTTACCTCAGGTGCTGTCCATTTCTTCTGATATTCCTTGAGATGGTTCTACACACTTCATTTGAGTCCAGCTGTGTTTGTTTATACTGATTGGACTTGATTAGGAAGCCACACACCTGTCTATATAAGACTTACAGCTCACAGTGCATGTCAGAGCAAATGAGAATCATGAGGTCAAAGGAACTGCCTGAAGAGCTCAAGACAGAATTGTGGCAAGGCACAGATCTGGCCAAGGTTACAAAAAAAATTTCTGCTGAACTTAAGGTTCCTAAGAGCACAGTGGCCTCCATAATCCTAAATGGAAGACGTTTGGGACGACCAGAACCTTCCTAGAGCTGGCCGTCCGGCCAAACTGAGCTATCGTGGGAGAAAAGCCTTGGTGAGAGAGGTAAAGAAAAACCCAAAGATCACTGTGGCTGAGCTCCAAAGATGCAGTCGGGAGATGGGAGAAAGTTGTAGAAAGTCAACCATCACTGCAGCCCTTCACCAGTCTGGGTTTTATGGCAGAGTGGCCCGACGGAAAGCCTCTCCTCAGTGCAAGACACATCAAAGCCCGCATGGAGTTTTCTAAAAAAAACACCCGAAGGACTCCAAGATGGTGACAAATAAGATCCTCTGGTCTGATGAGACCAAGATAAAACTTTTTGGCCTTAATTCTAAGAGGTATATGTGGAGAAAACCAGGCACTGCTCATAACCTGTCCAATACCGTCCCCAACAGTGAAGCAATGGTGGTGCAGCGGGTGGACAGGACGAACGGGGGTGGTTGCAATTAAGGGAAAGATGAATGCGGCCAAGTACGGGATATCCTAGACGGAAACCTTCTCCAGAGTGCTCAGGACCTCAGACTGGGCCAAAGGTTTACCTTCCAACAAGACATTGACCCTAAGCACACAGCTAAAATAACGAAGGATGGCTTCACAACAACTCTGTGACTGTCTTGAATGGCCCAGCCAGAACCCTGACTTAAACCCAGTTGAGCATCTCTGGAGAGACCTAAAATGGCTGTCCACCAACGTTTACCACCCAACCGGACATAACTGGAGAGGATCTGCAAGGAGGAATGGCAGAGGATCCCCAAATCCAGGGGTGAAAAACTTGTTGCATCTTTCCCAAAAAAGACTCATGGCTGTATTAAATTTCAAAAGGGTGCTTCTACTAAATATTGAGCAAAGGGTCTGAATACTTAGGAGCATGTGATATTTCAGTTTTTTCTTTTTTAATAAATCTGCAAAAAATGTCAACAATTCTGTGTTTTTTTCTGTCAATATGGGGTGCTGTGTGTATTAATGAGGAAAAAAAATTAACTTATATTATTTTAGCAAATGGCTGCAATATTGTGTAGAGTGAAAATTTTAAGGGGGTCTGAGTACTTTCCGTACCCACTGTATATGTGCTTTATAGATCTTTCACATATGAGGCAATAAAAAGCTATTACAGCCTAAATATTTGCAACAATCTACTTCCACAATATAAATATGACACACTTACTGTGTATAAGCGCCATTTTCAAAGAATTTCTTCTTTAAAAATATGTCTAAACTCTAAATATGTCTATTTAACATGATAAATAATCTGGTTTCGACAGGTTTCTTTCGAACATTCTCTGTCAGACATGTGGCGTGTTGCATCTGACCCTCAACAAACGATTCTTCTTCTTCTTAAATGTTTTTGGTAGTGATGGGACAATTGATACCGCAGCACAGATGCTCCGACGCAGTTTTCAAACCAATATTGTATCACACACTGTGCCGATGCTCGTATCGAAATGACAACACCACGTAGATGCTTACTTTGAAAGCTTCGAACATCATGGAGTATCGGAAGGATGCGTGACATCTGGTTTTGAAAAACTGGCAGCTCTCAGCGATCACGCGACCTTGATTCATAAAAAGGATTATTCAGTTATTGAGGGCTGTGCAGTAGGACATTTAATGCAGTGTTTATAACTGTGGGGTCTCAGCCAGACCCCAGGAAGCACAAGTACATAATGTATAAAGCAGGCTCACCTCAAAATATTTTTTTCCATTAACGCCACGTCAATTATTACATTATGTATCACAAATTGTTTATATGTATGTTTAATATATTGATCGATATGTGACTCCGTGACGTCTATGAGCTATACATGATCACGAGTTGTGGTCATTCATATATAGTCAACAAATTAATTTAATGATATTGATAGTCAGAATGTAGATTTGTAATTGATCTGCCTAGATTGATTCCACTCCTGAAATGTTACAGAGCTTTCCAAAGGTCACATGCTTTTTCAACCTTCCTCTGCTCCTGTCGATGGATTTGTCAGAAATGGGGAAAAACAACTCACACGCACCAATGTGCGCTAATTGAGGCAGTGTGAGAGCACACTGTGTAAAGAGCTTTCGAGTAATGAACTTTTTTTCAGGCACAATTTCATGAACTCTAGCAACTCATTCAGTAAAGCACCTCTGCGGTTTCCGCCATCATTAGTTTTTGGAGTTTGGGCAAACCGGCTTATATGTGCTTTACCCGCCACCTGCTTGCAGCTGGAGTTGTGGATGCGAGAATTTTGTCAAGCAAGCAAGAAAGGAAGAAATTTAAACTTTCTTGTTCGCCTTATGGTAGTATGCTGTCCATCTGACGTCGTTTTTTAAAAGGGGTCATCGCATGCCCATTTTCCACAAGTTGATATTATTCTTTAGGGTCTTAATGAAAAGTCTGCATAGTTTGGTTAAAATTTCTCAATGTTAGCGTATAGTAAAAAAAAACATCTCTTTTTTATACTGTACTGTCATTAAATCAGGAGCTCTTTTCAGATCACGCAGTTTTGTAGCATTTTCCTTTAAATCTTAATGAGCTATGCTGACCCGGCCCGCCCTCTGCTATCGACGACTTCGCGAGTCTGCTTCCTCTGTCAGTAGAGACTGTTTACTTTATAGGTCAGTTAGCCGCGATATCGTGGAACGTTGCTAAGGAGCAGCACATTTATTAGGAAAGGGCGATTTCGCAAAGATTCATTAAAAAAAAAAAATCCTTATAAAGCTCAACTAGACTGTCTTCTGGAGGTGAAGGCTGATCGCGTTATAGACGCATATTACTGGTAGATCGGTGGGGTTTGCGGCGGGGGCGCATTCCCTTTAGAAACAAATGTAATCCACTGCGTCTTCTGCGGCTCAGATGTCGGGAGTAAATGAAGACTGCTATGTTTATTATTGCATCCAACAACAGAACACCTCGATCGCTGAGGAGTCATTCTTGTCTACATCTGATCCGGCGGTTCTGCTTCCATCGGGGTCGGTGAAACAATGGATGCGGACTGATGACAGTCACTCAGGGCGGAGCTAAGGTGAGACACCAGTCCAGTCTGTGCTGAAACATTACTGTCAATCAAACTATCGTGGGAGTGGCCTGTTTTTGTGACGTCACACAGACATGCATCTGAGATAGGCTTGATTTGAGAAAGGGTAAAGATTTTAGTAGATAAAAAAAGCACAACCGGTTGTGGATTTTTAATCTATAAGGGTGGTTGTGTAGCAACACACTCATACAACATCATTTCTGTTCAAAACAACACTTGTAAAACAGTGGGCATGGAGGCATCCGCGATGACTCCCTTACTTCAAGGAAAGTTAATTAACTGTCCATGTTTTGGCCGGCAGTCTGGCTACGGCAAAGATTTTTTTTTTTTGCAAAAAGTTTTTTTTTGTGACAAATAATTTGTACCTTTTTTGATTTTTTTTTTCATTTTCAATGTATTAAACATACCCATTATCATAAAATGTTAAGTCTTATCATATATAGTAAACTCATATTAATAAGAATGCTAACTTTATATATTACATTACTGAACATAAATGGTAGGAGCGCCTGATTCAAAATCGCTCATTATGAGAATAAAACTGGCAAGTGGCAGCTTATATGCTTTTCATCTGCATCTAAAGTATTCACACAACACACAGGGCGTCTTTTGTGCCATGGACAAGCCGGATCCGGCACCACTCATTTGGCGGATCCCCCCTCCCACGCGAACGACAATGCAAGAACTTTCGTGCTGACTCTATAACGCTGCATATATTTGCAATTTTAAAAAAGCTTTCTATTGTGAGTGGCCATAAGCGGCACATTGAGGGCGCCAATCAAAAGGACACAACATGTGAACCCTCGTGGGGATTATTGGAACCCGGCTGTGCTCACAATTGGACCGAATGCTCAGGGATCCAATAACCTGACATAACACTCATGCGTTTCCATTTCTCACTGTTAATATTTACTTCAAGACAAACGCACTGTGTTAGCAGATACTCACGCATGACTGCGCGCGATTTTGACTTCTTCATGTTGTGTGGTATCGTCTTGGCCGATTAAGTGGCAACAATCTGTGAAAAATTAATCGATCCTAGGAGGGTCAGTCTTTATATTACGGTCGTGGCGTGCTTTGGACGTGACTGTGAGGCGCAGGAGAAAACCGACATCTGGAGCAGGCGCCTATAAGTATGCGAAATTGCTTAAAAATACTTAAAAGATGTGCAAATTTAAATTTTTGTGATTATGTCCAGCACTGACGACCAAAAAAACAAAAAACGATCGATTAGGCACTGTGACAGTTCTAGTCAAGTTGTCACCAAAACACGAGTCGAAAAAGTTCTTTGTAT
The DNA here is from genome assembly GCA_018155175.1 of Sinocyclocheilus anophthalmus. NCBI lineage: Eukaryota > Metazoa > Chordata > Actinopteri > Cypriniformes > Cyprinidae > Sinocyclocheilus > Sinocyclocheilus anophthalmus. The sequence goes on along the minus strand of JADLZN010009308.1, from coordinate 29,075 downwards.
CAGGCACGCGCGTGCAGAAGGCTCGTTGTAGTGCAGACGATTATGCGACTGATGTGAAGAGTCAACTTGGAGAGAATGATGAGTTAGTAGAGACAGACGCGGTACAGCTATCAGTAGGCTCATTAGCTGTTTCAATGACTGATTAGATATTTGTGTTGATATTATTTACTCATCATCTATCCTAGCGATGTGCTATATTTGAATAATGTTGGCAGAAATTTCCCATGGGCATAAATCCATCGAACAGCATGGCAGGAAGGAGTAAACTTATTGCGCTATACACACACCACCGAAATTCAGCTGGACGCTGATTAAACATGAGTCTTCATATAAGAGATTTGTGAAATAATTTTCCATGACTTTCCTCCTCTTCCCCAAACTTTTCAGGCCCTGGAAATATTTGGTTTGTATATTGGCTCTTTTTTTCTTACCTATTCCACAGGGATCATAAGCTAGAGTGTTGTGGCCTGTTGTTTCCAATGTCGCATCCTATAAGAATAAGTACATCCTACGTGGCAAAAGCTTAAATAATCAGCGCACTGTCTTTTCTAATATTTATTGCGTTTTTTTTCCAGTAAGAACAAGAAGACATGGCCACCCACCTGGCAGCCTGAAGATCATGTTCAAATTACTCTCACTCAATGTTAATTAATTACCGGTACATGATGACAGATTTTGTTTGTTTTTGAGCCACAGTTTCTGTTATAGTGGACAAATAAAGTTTTGTGTTTTCACCAACTGTTGTGTCGCGTGCTTACATCTTTTATCACCTTTAACAAGAAAAAAAACATCACCAAACGCAGAATTTTTAGTTGAAATATCTCCATGGTGCTGAAGCAGTATCAACAGGGGGAGGCAACTCACGAGGACCAAATAAGATTGAATTACCCTGAAGAGGGTTTGACTGGCAGTCTTGACACAGAGATCGAACAGCACAACAATATTGATAAAGTAAAATTATCCTCTAGTTCCCTGATTTACAGTATACTTGTCGATGTTTATTTTATAGAATATATATATAATAGATATATGTAGGAGTGACCGCAAGGATGGGATAAAGGGAGAGGGAGGGTAGTGTAGTGGACGTGACATTTTCCCAGTTTGCGTGTGCAGACCGATCGGTGTATGACATCAAAATACCTCGAGAGCATTTTGAAAGCATAAGGAACCGTCTGTATGGTATTTCGATGTTCATACAGCTGATGGTCTGGCTAGTTCAGGGCTAACAAGCCTTAAACCTAGACTATTTTAGGCAATATAGAAATCCTGGCCAGGACGCGTCCTGGGAAAATGGCACGTATGGTCACCCTAATATATGTCTATTCAGTAAATATATGGATATGAACAACCATATTCTTAGACTAGAGGCTAGATGTACAAGCTATATTATATTGTCATATATTAGCACATTGACACAGATTGCTCCAAACAGGCCCAGTGAGTTGAGTCTAAAGAAAGTGAAGTACCACTACTGCATAAATGCATAAGATATTTAGTAAATGCCATAGTAGAAATATCAAAAATGTTCCCTTGTATAGTCAAACAATGCTTTTAATAATACAAATAATTCAAATAAGTCTTTACACGTCCCTTCTGAGCAAGTTAAATTGTGACAAAAAGTTATAGTTAATGTATAGTTAAGATGAGAAATTGTGAGATGAAAAAACTTTTGAAAAAATATTATTTGCAGTCTATAACTTTTTCCATAAATTCTCTCTCTCTCTCTCTCTTTTGAGATGTTATCCAATGCTGTTTTAAAGGGGGTTCGGTTACATAAATCAGTCATTTTTTAATATAATTGATTACCTTTGCCAGACACATTTTTTTCTCTTTTCTTTTCTTTTCTTCATAGTGGCACAAACTGGAGAGAGACTGCTGTTCTGGGCACTATGTTTATATGGGAAAAGTTTGACATATCAATAAACACTGGGAAATTACTAAAAATGTGTGCATTCATTATGCCTTTTTTTTTTACTTTTCTATTCCTATTGTTCAACTGATAAGCTAAGAATGGCAAGGTTATAGGGTTCATTTCCAGGAAACACAGAAGTTATTAAATGTATAGCTTTAATACACTATAAATACATGGTGAATATTACAGAAGCTCTTCATTTGAGTAGCTTCACTTATCAAGAAATACTGTAATGCTTGAGGAATTATCAGAGTATTTTTTTGTAAGCAAAGCAAACATTTTGAATTATTTTAATATGTCTGTCATACTACTGTATACAACTGCAACATTTTTTATCTTAAATGTTATTCATTAATTAATATCAGTGTATACAATGGAAACATTAGGCCCTTGCTTGAAAAAAAAAAAGGTTTCACTGTAATCAACAAATCTATTGCTGCCTCAGGTTAACCCTACAATGCAATAGTTTGATATAATGTGGTGCAAATAAATGTTTAAATGATAATCTGTCTATTCACCACAAGAACCTGGAAGATCCTGTCATAAATTACCATATATGGTAAGTGTGATGCTTCTGTTTAAATGAGTTGTCATTGGCTCTGATCTTCCCTTGGCATCCGTAGGATTCGCTGTGTTTGGACAATCTTTTGACCCATATTTAAAAATGTTTAATGTTGCAAATTACGTTTTGCTGTTATTATTACGTCAGTAATACATTCAGTTAACAAAGCAGTGTTGCTATATTGTAAGAAATTACCCCTTAACCGAGATCCTAAACCTAACCCTAAGCATAACTTCATTGAACTACAAATAACAGCGCCTTGTTTTTCGTGTTCCATCGGTATAATGGCAGAGGCTTATGGGTAATGTAGTTTAAAACGTTTAATAATGAAATGGGGGGGGGGGGGGGGGGTACTATCTTTAATGAACAAAGGGATATGTAATCATGTTCATTCTGCAAACTTCTGACATTTGAGAGACAGGCTGAAATTTGGTATTTTATTATAAGCACTTTTTAAAACACCTTTGTGCTACGTTTTTATATGTAGCCTATTTGGAAACGGTGTCCAACTTCATTTAGTAAACATAGCATAAGTAGTTGTCGTGGCAATTTTGATTCACAGTCATTTGAAATGTGCCTTTTTTTTTTTGCTTTTCCTGGAGGCTCTACTGGGCTCCTGAGGGTGGAAGGGCAGTAAAACATACACAGATTTATTCTCATCATGGACAATAAAGTGTGTTGAGTCACAATTATATTGTCTTTTCAACAACTTGCCATTATGTAAGTTGTTGCAAGTTCATCCAGTCATAAGAACAAGAATAGACCCCCAAAAATCATCATAAATGCCCATTTGAAATGGGCTTTTCCATTTATTTAATTAGAACAAGAACAATAATACAGTGTTGACAGTAAACAAAGACACCATTAAACAACCAATACATTATGTGACACTTCATTGCACTATTACACATCCTTATCCAGTGTTGGGCCCTGCTTATGGAGCCAAAATGATCTCAATAATAATTCACGCAAAAGACGCGATGCACACATGCGTAACCCAATTCACATGCATAAGAATTCACGTGCACAAAAAAAAAAATGTATATTCACAAAAACCAATTCACATGCACAAAATAAGAATATATATTCATAAAATACATTTCACAAATGCAAAACACAACTCACAGATGTACAACTGTGTACAACATTTTTGAATGTTTAAAATTCAGGAGTTTATCATGGGCTGTGAATGTGAATCGCCTTGGATTTGTGTGTGAATTTTGAGACCTTCCTGGCAGCGATCTCCTCCCACGCGGGACACTCGTACTCTTTAGCCAATCAGATTTGAGCCTGTCTGTCGACCAATCATAACCCACTGTGGGCGTATTAATCGCGTGTCCTGGGCGTGCCTATCTGGATGCTGACGTCATCAGCGCGAGACCACCGTTCAAGTTAAGATTCAGCAGAGGTATGTGCAGTTGATCGTTTTATTTCAGTTAACTAGCCAAGTAAAGGTTTATTGTTTTATTTTTGAATGTTTACTTAAAACTTGGAAGTAAAATTGGTCGTTTAGACACTCAATAATGTGAACAATGTAAGCCAGAGGCTGCTATGAATGAAGATAGTGTTGTCAAAAATGCATTTGTGAAATGTATTTTATGAATATGTATTCTTATTTTGTGCATTTGATTTGGTTTTTGTGAAAAAAAAAAAAAAATTCGTGCACGTGAATTATTTCTCATGCATGTGAATTAGGTTACTCATGTGTGCATCGCGTCTTTTGCGTGAATTATTACTGAGATCATTCTGGCTCCATACCTGGAGATTTGACACATTAAATATAATTATAAAAATAAAATAATAATAGTGCTAATAGTATTATTGCACTTAATTTATTTTGTATTATTAAAGAAAACAATAAACAACATTAGAGTGTGATGATACTATTATATATTAAATAAAAATACAATTATTTTATAGTACCCTTAGAAATACAATGCTAATATTTTTAAAAAATAATATTTTTATATGAATTTTCATATTTTTCAAAGCTTTTATTTTGGCAGGTTGCCGGCAAGTAAATGTGTATTGTTGAAGATGTTGCTGAAGAAGAGTTACCAGAGGGGCATTGCTCAAAAGTAGAATTAAGAAAGCCAGGATAACAGAAAAGGCGCGGCTTGACCTAGTTTAATCAGCGCATCCTGGCTTAGTCCGTTGCACGTTTGCTGAGCCAGGATGAGAATGTGCAGCTATGTCAAGCCAGGTGTATATAGTTGGGATAAGTGCACGTTCACGGCATTCTTAAACAGACCACGGGATCGATCACAGAATCAATGATGCAAAAATGGATAAAACCCGTGCGGCATACTTCTCGCCAACTGAGCAACAGCTTCTAATTGAAACATATGAAGAGGTGAAACATATAATATGTAAAAAGGGAAATACAGCTGCTATAATAAAACAAAGAGAAAACGCCTGGCAGACAATAGCGGACCGATTGAATGCGTAAGTAGTCCAAATAGCCAGTGCTCCACTGAAGCCATCATAATTACAATTCAAGCAGTTATTTGTCATTTCCATAAATTAACAGTTGTACACTTTGCCTTAAATGTGACCAGTGGACACGCATGTTACTCATGCAAACACGTGTATGATTAATTGCAAACACTTATCCACTATGCGCATCCATCCATCCAAAAGAACAACCATGTCTGGACAAAAAAGGACCTGGCAGCAAGTCAAGATTAAGTACAAGAACATTTTGCAGGCTGGTAAGTGACTTGATGGGTGAATTTTTTTTTTGTACAAATTAGGTGAATAGTGTCTGCTGACATATTTTATTGTCTGTATTGATTTCAGCATTAAAAAAAAAAGGCTCATGTATCTGGCACGGGCGGTGGCCCTCCAAACCAAGACTTCACCACAGCAGAGGAGCTGGAGTTGAATAAAGGGAAGCCAGTGATGGAAGGGATCGAGGGAGGGACAGCCACTGACTCTGGCCCAGCAAGATAAACTGGCCTCTTCATACAAGGTACATTATTGCCATTCTACTGCACATGGAAAACAATCAAATATTTAGATTTTTTTTTATGTGGACTGTCTGACTTTGCCTTCCCTTGCAGTGTCTGGTAACACACTTACACTTCTGGAGCCACCAGACTATGATCTGCCGGTGAGTACTCTTTATTAAAATCATAGGCTTGGCACATCCTGTCAAAACTATCAATACAATTTCTATTGAATATGGCAGAGGGAAGGCACATCTGCTGCAGTGGAGTGCACTTCTGCCGATGATGAGACGGTGTTGCTGGACTCCAGAAGGCTTGAGGTGTCATGTCAATTTTGTGTAAATTTTTAGTCCATAATGGATAAGTAGTCAGCAATGTGATTCTAATAGAACATATATTTTTAACAGGATCCAGACACTGTGCAGCCTGATAAGCAGCCTAGTAACATAGTGAGTATTGCCTAAAGTAAACCTACATTATGCACAAATCCCGCTGTGCTAATTGATGGGTGTTTTACAGAATTCACAAACTGTCAGACATCTCTACACAATGGATCTTAAGAGACAGATAGAGCTGGCAGAGGGCAAGATCGAAGTGAACAAGAGAAAGCTGCAGGACATGGACCTTGAGATGGAAATTAAACGCAAGACACTGAGGAAACTGGACTTGGAAATCCAGAAACTAGAGAGAGAAGTAAGTGATTTCAGTTCACACTGCAACCATTACTGCACAATGTATTAATCATCGTTATTTTCTCTCAAAAGCTCCAAGCTGACAAGTGATGACAGCAAAATAAAAAAATACAAAAACATTGTAGTCTCGTACCTTTTTCATTAATGTCCAGTACACTATATAGTTATTGATCCAGTGAATTGGAACTAGAATTTGGGAAGATAACCACACAGTGTGTGCTACTAATGTCAAACAAAATGCATGCACACATGAAAGATTGACATACATTATGCTTTATTAAAGGATAGGCGAAATCAAAACAAAATTAACCGAAATAATTAGCTATATTTTTCTCTGACCAGTCTACCATTTGTTATCTGGGAAGATGGCAGCATTGTCCCAGTCAATATCCAAAGCAACTCTGGGAGCCCTTTCTTTTCTTAGGCTGGCAATATTGTGCAGCACTGTGCAGGCAACAGTCACGTCGCAGGCCCTGTCTGGGGAGACCCTCAGGTGGTGCAGGCACTGAAATCGTGATTTCAGGAGGCCGAAGGTCATTTCGATTCGAGCCCTCGTTCTGGCATGGGCATGGTTGTAAGCCTGCTGTGCTGGAGTTTGGGGGTCTGCAAGGGGGGTCAAAAGGAACTTCTCACAGGCATAGCCTTTGTCTCCTAGCAGCACACCAGAGAACTCACCTGAGAATACAAAATATAATTCTTACAACTAGCAGAGTAAAACTTCTGACACACACATGATGTCCAGGGTGCTTTAAAAAAATTGGGGTGGCTTACCTAGTGAGAGTCTCTGGTAAATTCTACTGGCCCGAAAGACTCTGGAGTCATGGACCGAGCTAGGCCACTTTGCCTCTAAATTTGTGATAAGGCAGTTAGCATCACAGATCATCTGTAACAATAAAATGTGACCTATTAAGGTCATTTAATGCACATAAATAATTTATGTAGCTGACAGTAACCATAAATCATTCCTACCTGAACAATGATACTGTGGAAGGATTTCCTGTTAACATAATCTCCCTCATGTGCCCCTGAGGGCCGTTTGATACGGATATGGGTGCAATCCACTGCACCAATGACATTAGGGAAAACTGTAAAAAATGAGTTTCCTACTGTGACTGTGCTAATGTAACATTTTTTTGTTGTAATCTGTAATTAGTGTTACCTGCAATCTTGTAGAACTCCTCCTTGATGTGGTGGAATCTTCTGTGGCCAGGGAAGGTGATGAATATGTGAGCAAGTGATTTCAGTGCTAGACTAACATTTCTTATCATGCGGCAAATAGTGCCTTTATTGAGGTTTTCAGCATCTCCAACAGAATAAAGGAACATGCCACTTGCTAAGAATCGCAGCGCCACACAGACCATCTGTGGGACAGTGAGAGCGTGGCTCCGCACTGTTCTGTGTTGTATCTTTGGACCCAGCAGCCTACACAGATATCGGATGCCATCACCTGAGAATCTGTACCTCTCAGTCAGATATTCGTCTGCAAAGGCCAACGGGTCTGACCTGTCCCGGAAGACTCTTTCATGCCTGAATGCTCGTCTGAGTATTAACACTTCCTCGTCTAGTACATCATCCAACAAAGGGCACGCCATCGTTAAGAGGAAACACCTGAATCGGACTTTAGCCTATATATACTACATATTGACCTCGTCATGGACTTAAATGAAACCACCTTTGCAACTTCATCAGCCATTTCTTAGATTCTCAACAACTGCAATAATATATGTATTCATCAAACCTCTGACAGCAATATGAACAGTCTTCATAATAACACTAAAATAGGCATACTTCGATGAATGACTATATCTAGTATTTTAATGCAGAATAATTAAAATGATGCAACATATTTACAGAAGACCATGGAGTGACTGTAAAACATTAATTTCTAGTAGGATTGACAGCAGAACTAACAGATAAATCACTAGGATTAATCTTAGCCTGGTTGTTAGCCTGCTCTGGAGCAGGCTAGCTGCAAAGAATAAATCTCCATAGCAACATAATTTAGCTTAATTTAGCCTGCTTTCATGCAACTGAGTCAGGGCTAAATTCAACCAGGATAACTGGAAAATCCCAGCTTAATCCCTTATCTTGCTTTTGTGCAATACCCCCCAGATCAGTGGGTGAGGGCAAAACAGAGGGGCGTTTTCGACCATGTTACCTGATTGGCTGACATCATAGTGACGGGTAGGTTTAGGTAAAAGTTAGGGTGGTCACCTTTAGGTAAAAGGTGTGGTCATTTTTGGGGTTTTTTTGGGTTGGGGGTAGTGTGTATGTGGGTCCTGTAGCTAATTTTACATAATGATTACAAAATGTGTCTAATTTTTAAAAAGGTTTTTATTTAATGAAAAATTAGCCTTAGTAAATTAACTATTATTTATAAGCTTTTTTTCCTTCTTGGGCCTGAAATTGAGGAATTTTGGTTAATACAGATAATTAAACAATATTTTCCTAAATGTGCTTTTGTGCTGAAACCTAAATGTGCTTTTTAAGGCCAGTCATAGTATAAATAAATAATGATGACAATAAAACCACCAGTAGGTGGCAGCAAGCCCTTGTTTTGATCAATTATTTATTGAATCGTACAAATCAAACGACTCGACAAACCATCTGATTCAATTAGAAACGTAACAAGCCTGCTTCCCAATGTGCACAATATCCATCCTAAATTGTATGTGATATTAGTAATTTTCAATACTATTTAGGGCAGACAGGCTGGATAGTATGCACATTGGGACGCAGGGAAAGTGTCCATCTGAATGGGCCGTTGAATCACTGGCTCACTTGATTCGTTCAAAAACTGATTAATTCAAGGAACGAAACACCGTGTTACTATGCACTGTTGTTTAAAATTAATAGCACATTTGTGCCCGCGCATGTAGGCCTGCTGATATTCAGAAAAGTGCATTGCTTGTGCAATGAATATAAAAACATAAAAACTCATACATGGGTATTTTTTCTTTAATTGCTTGAATTATAAGGTTATTTTACCTGCATTCTAATAGGCTTCATCGCGCAGTGAATGCTTTTTGGACTCTCAAGACGTGTTTTTGTCTGGTTTTTGCAAGGTCGATGACTCGATAATGTCAGCTCTCCTATCATCTCTCAATCCCTCACAGACAGTTACACATACAGCACAATAACATTACGTCAGGGGAATGTTTTTAAATTCTAATGAAGGAAAATCATACCTTTTCTGTTCTCTTCTAGTTAAAGAAATTCAAAAGTTGCGCTTGAACCATAGCGAAAAATGACTAATACTTGCTTCCGCTTGTGCGCAGCTTGTTACAGTACCGAGTTCTGATTGGCCAATCGCTGTTATTCGTGAATTATCTTAAGTATATAATTTTAACATTTCATTTGCATGATAAGTTTTACATAATAAGCCATGGGGATGGGGCTGTACTGAGGGATCTTTTTTGTCCTTTTTCAACCCTGGTATGCCATCCCTCAGTTCGTGCCCTGGGTAAGGGGGATCATTTTCATTGCATCATTTAGAAACACCCATCAGTTTGAAAACACCCACAAAGTCGAAAAACACCCACTTTTGCTCTGCAGAGACCTCAGTCTCCCTTCATTATGCATATATGGGAGGTACCTGGGTTGTTATGGGTTGCAGGGAAATCAGGAATTAAAGTTGAGAGTCCATGGAACTACATACGAGCCTGTTTCTTTCATAATTATACAGCATATTGAAACAAAATATATGTGAACAGAGACAGAGGAAATAATGTAGTCCAAACCAGCATTTACAAATAATGTGGAAAACATTTCAGTCTACTCTGTAGAATTGCAAGTGATGAATCTGTAGCTGGAAAGTCAGGTAATTAATTATCTGTGTGCTTTCTGTCCTGAGTTTAACACAATCTCCAAATGATCTATAACACCTCATTCACACCAGCAAGCACATGAAATTACTGTGTATCTTTTCCATTATTTGTCAAAATTTGTCAGCTTTGGCTTCATCCCTAATATGTAGTTAAAATTACACTGAAGAATCTGTGCAACGACAGCAGTACAGTTTCCTGAGAATCTTTATAAGGAACCAGATCAGAGAGAGAGAGAGTGTGTGTGTGTGTGTGTGTGTGTGTGTGTGTGTGTGTGTGTGTTGATTTCTGACTGTCATTCTTCTGATTCTCATGTCTCTTCCTGAAAGAAAGCAGGAAGCAGGTTTCACTTATTTTACAGAAGTGAAAGAAATTTCAGAGCTGCTGTTCAACAACGGTTCAGAGGAGGAAATAGAAATATCTAGAAACATTGTTTGAGGTGAGTGTTTGAGCTTTCTTGAGTTATTTTCATATATGAGTGTAATCTTATGATGTATCATTGGTCACTCTGAGCTTCTGAGACTTTAATGCTGTACTGAAGTCATTTTGATGATTTCATTTAAAGCTTTTCATGTTGTGATCAAACAGATGATGTGTCTTTGTGTGTTTTTATCAGTGAATCATGGAGTGCTGCTCATTCTGATATTGTTGTCACACCGTGTGAAATCGCTGTTTCTCATTTTACTGTTTGTTAGTGAGTCTGTGATTTCAGTATTTCTCATCATGCACTCTTTTTTTTTGAACATTCTCTTTATTAAGTTTTTTTACATTGGCACAAAAATAATCTTTTGGGGGGCTGCTTACATTAGGGTTAAACTATTGCTTTCTTATTAAAATAATTAATAAAAGGCTTCCATGCTTTTTAGGGAAAATCTTATCTTTTCAAGTTGCAGGTAGGACATAACATTTTTAATCAGTGCCGAGCAGTGGGGTGGCTCTTTCTGTTTCCAGTTGAGCAAAATCAATCTACGTGCTAAGAGTGTAACGAATCCAAGCATTATATGTTGGTTTTTAGATAGCTTCATATTATCACTACTGACACCAAAAACAGCTCAAATTGGGTCTGGATCCAATTGCTTTCCCAACACTTCTGACAATAAATGAAAAACTGAAATCCAATAATTACTAATCTTAGAACAACTCCAAAACATATGTCCTAGTGATGCTGGAGTTTGACCGCACCTATCAAATAGTGGGTCTACAGAGGAAAACATCTTAGAGAGCTTTAGTTTAGACAGGTGAAGTCGATGTAGGATCTTGAATTGTATTAGACCATGTCTAATACACAAGGAAGAAGAGTGAACTTGTTCTTGTGCTTCATCCCATTGCCAGTCTTCGATATCTATTCCAAGGTCATCTTCCCATGCCGTCTTTAGATGCTCTAATGAAACATCACATTCTTGCTGTGATAATTTATTATATACAATTGAAATTCCTCCTTTGGTAAATGGGTTCTGCAAAAACAATGCCTCCATTTGAGGAGTTGGCGGCTCACAAGGAAACAATGAAAAATTATTTTGAGCAAAACTGCGAGCGTGTAAGTATTTAAAAAAAGTGTAGTAGGTAAATCAAATATCTGCTGTAACTGCTGAAATGTTGGAAAACAATTGTTAGTAAACAAATTTTGAAAGGAGTGTATACCTTTATTGGACCAGATCTGAAATATTGAATCAATTTGGGAAGGGAGAAACGAATGATTAGCGATTAATGGGCTTAAAACAGAGCAGGCTTGTCACTTAAAATGCTTTCTTATCTGTTTCCAAATTTTGAATGAATTGGAAACCACTGGATTGTTCAATTGAGCTGGAGGGGGGGGGGTCTAATCAGGTAGACAAAGCTGAATAGATTAAAGCTGACCAAGAGGAAGGTGAGCATGATTTATTTTCCATATCACACCATTAAATCGACCCCTCATGCATTCCAAATGAGAGTGCTCTTATATTACATGCCCAGTAATACAGCTGAAAATGAGGTAGACACATCCCTCCTTTCGGTTTAATCCTCTGTAAATATACTTTCTTGATTCTAGTTTTTTTTTTTGTTCCAAATATATTAGGTAATTATTTTATCCAAATTTTTGAAAAATGACATTAGGGTTAGGGTTAGGGTTAATGTAGACTGGGATACACTGAAAAAGAAATAGGTATTTGGGCAAAATACTCATTTTTACCGTGTTAATGCGACCTGCTAAAGAGAGAGGGAGATTGGACCACTTCTTAAAAGTGTGTTGAGTGTTTTCATACAGCTTCAGGAAATTTTCTTTAAAAAGTGTAGAAAAACGTTATGGTTAAAAGTTATGGTGATCCCTAGATATGTAAACGAGTTTACTATTTTAAAAGAAAAAGATGACAGTATTTCTAATTGGGTTTTAGGGTTGATCGGGAATATAACACTTTTAGAAAAATTAATCTTATATCCTGAGATTTTTCCAAATTTTTCTAAAATTAACATAATGGTTGGTACTGATTGTAAGGGATAGAAATGTAAACTAGAAGGTCATCCGCATATGACGATACTTTGTGTTCCTTTCCCCCTCTTACTCTCCCACTATAGACCGTGGATGCACGTAAAGAAATTGCTAAGGGTTCTATAGCTAAAGCAAATAGCAGCGGTGACAGAGGACAACCCTGTCTTGTAGACCGACTTAATGGAAAATAACCAGAGTTGTTATTGTTTGTTTGTACAGAAGCTTGGCATATAGTAATTTAATAAATGAAATAAAATTAGAACCAAATCCAAATTTCACCAAAGTGGTGAAAAGATAATCCCACTCAACCCGATCAAAGGCTTTTTCTGCATCTATAGAAATAAGTACCTCGGGCTGAGTGGGATTGGGACTTGATGTGTAAATAATATTCAATAGTCTTCTAATATTAAAGAATAAGATGCGATTCTTGATGAATCCTGTTTGATCTGTGGAGATCACAGAGGGGAGAACTTTCTCAAATCTGGTAGCCAAGACCTTGGCCAAACTTTTGTTATCAACGTCAAGAAGACTGATAGGTCTATATGAACTAGGCTCTAAGGGGTCTTTCTCTGCCTTGTGTATTAAAGAAATATTAGCCTGATAAAATGTTGGTGGTAGACAGCCTCTTTCAAATGATTCATTAAAAACCTCTAAAAGCAAAGGTGAAATTTGGTCACTAAAACATTTATAAAATTCGGCTGTGAAACCATTTGGACCTGGGGACTTTGAACATTGCATGTTGGATATTGCTTCATAGATTTCATCAATAGTTTGTGGCCGTTCCAAAACTTCCCTATCTTTCATGCTTAAGGAGGGTATATTAAGTGAATCAAGAAACTGGGCTATACATGATGGTTCGTTGACAGATTCTGAAGAGCATAATTTAATATAAAAGTTTAAAAATATATTATTTATTTCTTGTGGCTTGGATGTAATTTGTCCTGTCTCTTTCCTAATTTCCATTATCATTCTTGATGCTGTTGTCTCTTTAATTTGCCAAGCGAGGAGTTTACCTGCTCTCTCTCCATGCTCATAATACTTGGCTTTTGCCCGTATCAAACGATCAGTAGTCTCTGAAGTGGATAATAACTGAAATTCTGACTGGAGAGAAAGCCTCTCTTTACACAATTCTGGTGAGGGGGAAATCGCATACTCTTGATCTATTTCTAGTATTCTGTCCATTCATTTCTGTTTAAATTGTTCTTTACATTGGTTCCTGATTAAGACATTATAAGAAATAATTTGTCCCCGCATGTATGCTTTAAATGCTTCCCAAATTGTGGATTTAGAAACAGCTACCGTATTATTTGTCTCTGCATATAACCTTATTTGATCCCTGGTTTGTTCTACAAATGTCTTATCTGGTAACAAATTATTATCAAATCTCCATTTTATCATATCATATTTGGTTTCAAGTACTACCTGAAGAACATCTCCAGGTTACAAATGTAACCATGGTTCCCTGAGGGAACGAGATGCTGCGTCGGAAACACTGGGGGCGTTCCCAAAGCGTTTCAACGCAGCTCGAGTTCCTGAAGGGGAACGTCTCCAGGTTAAGAATGTAACCATGGTTCCCCGAGGGAACAAGATGCTGCGTCGGAAATGCTTTGGGAATGCCCCCAGCGTTTCCGACACAGCTCGAGTTCCTGAATGGGAACTAAGGGGCTATGGTCCAATATCACCATTGCTTCATAATCACAATGTGTGACTGCTGACAAAAGTTTGCAATCTATTAAAAAATAGTCTATCCTAGAGAATGTGTGATGAACTGGCAAAAAAAAAAAATATTTTTGTTGTTTTGGAAAGGTAAATCTCCATGGATCTATTATTTTAAAGGATTTCATAAACCTTTGTAGCAATTTGGCTGATTTGGGTAGGGGTACCGTTTTATTTGAAGATCTGTCTAAGATTGGGTCTAACACAAAGTTAAAATCACCCCCCATTATCAACTGGTGAGTATCCAGATTAGGCAAGATGTTCAAAACAGAATATATAAATTGTTCATCATCTATATTGGGAGCATATATATTGGCAAACAATATTGGTGTGTTATAGAGTTTCCCCACTATTATAACATAATGTCCATTGGAGTCAGAAATAACTTTTGTTGCAGTAAATTGTATACCCTTCTTTATGAGAATAGCTGTACCTCTAGACTTAAAGTTTGAATGAAATACTTGATCCACCCATCTTCCTCTTAATCTGCTCTGGTCTTGGTTCTTTAAATGCGTTTCTTGTAAAAATGTGATATCAACTCCCAGTCTCCCAAGATGTGCTAATACGTTTCCCCGTTTTATCGCTCCATTGAGCCCTTTACAATTCCATGAAATAAACTGAATGTGATTTTTCTTTACAGCATTTACTTTCCTGCTAGTCATAATCAGAGTTTTGAGAAATATTGTGGGAAGCAGCATTCAAAGTATAAGGGGAAAGGGGGGGACAAAAAGAAAAAGAAAAAAATTGCCAATATTTGTTTTTTAACAACTAAAAAAACTTGAACAATAGCTCAGTTTACCTTTTTTTGATTGAAAGTCACAAAAAAGAACAGAGCGAGTTTAGAGAACCCTTTTTACCCATAACATTAATAAAAAGGATAGTAAACTGTCTGGCTTACCACTTAGCTCCTTTCCAAAAACATTACAAAAAAGTACTCTATAGACCTATTTACTGTCACAAATGCAGTCCATGGACTTTCATCCAATGAACACAAGAGGTCGCTCTCTCACCATATTGACACTCACTCCACATAGACTGTCACACATCACTATGGACTACATCTCCCATGCTCCACTCCACTTATTGCGCACTCACCTGCATCCAATAACTCACACTATATAACACTCACTCTGATTCCTTTCAAATGGCCAAGTATTGTATGCGCATATCGCTAGTTGTGATAGCTACGTTACGGAGCCTACAATTAGTTTCATAGTCTTAGCCTAGTCTTGCCTTGCCTTGTCTGTTTTCTCGGTTTCTGATCTTTGCCTGTGTACCTGGATTTATCCCTCTAGTCTCGCCCTGTTGATTCTGTTCGCCGATCGTTGACCCACGCTAGCCCTAGGATTATTCTTGTGTCTTGTCCTCTATATACCTGTTGCCATTGTCTGACCCTTGCCTGTCTCTAACCATGTATGTTAATAAAGCTTTGCACTTGGATCCGCACGTCTCACATCTCAGTCACTCCGTGACATTTACACACTTGTATTTCTTTCACTTTAACATGTTCGGTGCGGTTTTGTCCCATTAGACTTTACTAATATCCACTGATCTGTTTAAATTATTCTGTCCGAACATGTTGAGAATTAATAAACACCGCATCTCCGCTTAATCGTATACTCAAGCCTTACAGATCGGCCATCTAGGTTTGGGACTTCTTTTCAAGAAATTTCTCAGCCTCTCGAGGGTGTTCAAACGTGTATCTGATTCCATGCACAGTGATTGTCAGTTTGGCCAGATAGAACAGACTGTAATTTATCCCGGCGGCTCGCAGCTTGGCTTTCAATGGATTGAACGCGGCTCGAAGTTTGCCAACCTCTGGACTCACATCGGGGAAGATATAGAGACGGCCTTTATTTCTGGATAACTTCAGAATTTTTTCTTTGTCCAAATAGTAGTGGAAGCGAGCAATTAATGCCTGGGGCCTCTCTCCCGATTTCGGTTTTGGCACTTCTGTGCGCACAATCTACAGTCATACTGGAATCCCCCAAGTCATCGGCTCCAAATATCTCCAGTAGCAGGTCTTTGATGAATCGAACCGGATTGCCAGCCTCCACTCCTTCTGGAATCCCGACGAATCTTAAATTCTGTCTCCGGCTACGATTCTCCAGATCCATACATTTCTCCTGCATTTTCTTGTGTTCTTTAGCCATGCATTCATGAGACTGTTCAAGTACTGCCACTCTGTCCATCGTGTCACTCAGAGTTTTCCCCATCTCCGTGCACTCATTCGCCGATTCGGCCTGTGCTTTGTGTAAGGTGGCCAGCTCTGGAAAGATTTCCTCTCGTAGCGCACACAGGTCCTCTTTCATCTCCTCTCGATTCTTTTGCATCTCCAGATGAAGGCTTTCCATTTGGGATTTAATGTCTTTAATCACTGCCTCACGATGCATATGTAGTTCCGCTCTGAGTGCACTCAACGAAATAGGAGAATTGCCGTCGTCTTCGTCCATCTTTCTCTCACTGCTTTCTGCTTTTGTATTGTGCTGGATTGTTGATGTAACTTTTTTGCACGAGCTCGGTTATGTTGGTCATGTTGAAAAGTTCGTTGTGATGACAGAAATTTAAAGGCTTTACTTGGTTGATTAGTCTATTTAGCAATAATTTGTTATTTATTTGAGGAGCTCCCTTCTGTGCTGTTCACTCCATGCGGGCGGAAGTCCCATCATGCACTCTTTACACTGAGGCAGAAACTATCACTCAACATCTTCATGCGTCTGCAGACAGTTCTATATGATGAGCTCTATAACATACTTCTTTAACCCTCTAAGCGCCAAAGTCAAAAAATTGCAACAAGACGTCATACTTAATAAAATAGGCTGTAGATCCTAATATGGTGTAATATCTCATTTGTATTCCCTACCACTAGATGGCAGACATGTAGTTACTGTTGTCGATTCATAGACCAAAACGTCATCTGCCCGGAGCTGCTTCCGTGTACTGTTGGCGCAAGCTAGATTAAAGTGATATTACGTTTTGAATATGGATATTTTTCTTACCAAAACGCATCAATTCACCACAGGGAGCCGTGTGAGACACTTTTTTTTTGGCTGGGCAATTTTATTTAACTTCTTTTGGACTGATGCAAGCAACACCCGTTGAGTGGCATTAAACAGCTTGAAAGATCAAAAACAATTTTTAATATAACTCAGACTGGATTCGTCTGAAAGAAGAAAGTCATATACACCTAGGATGCCACGGGGGTGAGTAAAACACAGCATAATTTTCATTTTTGGGTGAACTAACCCTTTAAGTAAAATGTCAGACCTGTGTTCCTGTTTTGTTTGTTTTTCTCCCCATGTGCTACGTGACCTAGTTTTCCCTTGTGTTTGATTGTGTTCATTGATTGTGTCTCATTAATTCCCTCGTTTAGTTCAGTATTTAAAGTGTGTTCTGCCCCTTGTTTCCTGTCTGGTGTTAAACGTCTGTGTGCTACGTGTGTTACTGCCTGCACTATGTTAGCCTTTGTTTGGATTAATAAAGGCTGTTCTATGTGAATCCTTCTACATCTCCGCGCTCCTTTGCTCCTACACATTAGGCATTCGTGACAGAACACCGGACCTAATTAGATAGCAAATTGGGCTGAGGACCAGCTGTGCTGCCTGCGACAGGGTGGTCGCCCTCTGGAGAGGTATGTGGAGGAATTCGTCGAGCTTTCCCATCAGTTGAGCTGGCCCGACGCCTCACTATGTGCCTGTTTTCAGTTGGGACTGGATGATAACACTATTCGTTGTAGTTCTCCCGTTTGTGACTTCTCTTTGGTTGAGTTAATCAATCTCATCCTTGTTTTAAGCCTCTCTAACTTTGAAGTAGAAGAAGTTAGAGAAGATAAAAGCCGTTCTCATCCAGCCCCTTCTGAGAACCACTGGGCCTCGCCAGCTCACCCCATGCCGAGATCCTCCACATGCCTGGCCATTGGCTCTGGCCACCCATATCCTCTGGTGTTTCCCCGAGCCTGTAAGTGGGTTTCCAACAGCGCTGACCTGGGGACTAAAGTTGCGCTGAAATCCACCTCTCTTCCTCCGTTTCAAGCTCCCAGAACCATTCCAGTCTTCAGCCCAGAAACAGCGGCCGCTCCATTCTCAAGGCCGCTGACCACTCCACTCTCACACCCACCGGCCGCTCCACTGTCAAGCCCTGTGATGCCTGCTCCAATCTCCTTAACCTCAAACCAAAAGTGGAGCATGAGGAGGAAGGTTTTCAACCTGGATCCGCTCTCCTGAGTCTGCTCCAGTGTCTGCTCCAGCCCGTGAGTACGCTCTTTTCATCAAGTTCAGTCCTGTTCCCACGTCCAGCCCAGAAAAGGCTCCTGTTCCCAAGTCCAGCCCAGAGAAGGCTCCTGTTCCCAAGTTAAGCCCAGAGAGGTGTGTCTCAATGGCCCAGGGAGGGCCTCAAATCCCGAGTCCAGCCCAGAGAGGGCTCCTGTCCCCGAGTTTAGCCCAGTGAGGGCACAAGTACCCGAGTTTAGCCCAGAGAGGGCTACAGTCTCCGAGTTTACCCCAGAGAGGGCTCCAGTCCCTGAGTTTACCCCAGAGAGGGCTTCTGTTCCCGAGTGCAGCCAAGAGAGTAGAGTAGGCTTAGCTACCCTGCTAAGCCTGATGGGTCCCGAAGTACTTCCGGGTCGGGTTCGGGTTAATGTTTAATGAACGGGTTCGGGTCGGGCTCGGGTTTATAGCTAAACAAACTATATGCAGTAGTCTATGCTGCATTCATAGACGCACAGACACAAACATTATTGCACGCAGATATCAGAGTATATCAGATATCAGATTTTTTTTAAATTGGCAATTCGTCGTGAAAATTTTTTTTTCGGGGTCGGGTTTGGGCTCGGAGTGGCAGAGGCCAAGACCACGCCGCCATGGCACCCTGAACTGTTACCGCCCAGGAGGCTTCCCGTCTCATACAAGCCTGTCCATAGAGGCCTCCAGAGTGCCCACCCCCTCCCCTCTGACCGCCTGTTCTTACCCGCACAGCAAATACAGGCTAAATCTCTGCAATGTTCTTGTTGAGAATGCAATTTCTAAAATGTTATTAGAATGAATTCATTTCTAAAACATTATAATACAGTAAGTCTGAAACAGATCACAGCAGTAGACCTACACAGAAGGCTATCAGTCGTCAGCAATGTGGTAAACATGCGTGCCGGTATGCATATGATTTAATATGAAGTGTCCGTTACGTATTATTATGGTTCATAAGAGCAAAGAATGGAGATGAGTTGTTGATCATAATTAGAATGGACATAAGTTGGCTTTATACAGAAAGTTTCAAGTTAATTGCATTAATAATTACTATATGATATAAACTTAATCATTAAAACATTACGGATGTGACAGCGCTGAAGAGGCCTGACCTCATAAATCTAGCCCTTATAAATTAAAAAATCATCGCTGTTTAGACAAAGTGAGTTTATACATTTTTCAGTCAGGTCTCCATCTTTCTACAAAATGCTTACAGTTGACATAAATTTTAAAAATGGGCAGCCTTTGATCTCTCATTTGAAAACATGAAATATAGTTGGATGAAAATGTAATTTTACTATAGGTGCACCCCTCATATGTGGTGGATAAACATAGCGATTTCCTTCAAATTTCTATTAAAGCACGTTAATGCAGTAAAATACAGACCTACGTAAATGCACAACTTAAAAAGGGGTTTTGTTCTTTTGGTAAAAACTTTATTTTTTCATGGTTGACATTTGCATGGAATTGCTCATATAGGCAATTTGTAGATTCTGTGGTCCCAAGAAAGTTCACTGGAGTTAAATATTAGTAAGACTAAAGAGTTGTGTTGTGGGAGGTTTCGTTCGTTTAAAGGGGTGGTCAACCAGCTATTTTCAAAGGCTTGATTGTGTTTATGGGGTGCACTGTAACATGTTCATGCTTCATTTAAAACTTTTTTAGCATTTTCTCAAATTTTACCTTTATTCTACACCGCTTTCCGTTCTCCTAAAACGGTCCGTTGACTTCCTGGTTCTATGAAGCCCCTCCCTCAGAAATACTCAATGGGCTCAGATTGGTTAGCTGGCCCAGTGTGTTGTGATTCACTAACCACCTAGTGCACGTTGTTCGGACCATAACGGGGAGTTGTATGTGCTCCGGTGTATTGTAAACAATGGTGTCAATATTACCTTATCAATATGAGCCCGGATCAGACCCAAAGCTTCATTCATGCACAAAATATCTATGCTTTTCATTTAATCGTTCTAACAAATGATACTACAGTCCTGGGATTATTTGATTAGACTGTGGATCTACAGTGATTGCTACTGACTGTATAGCACCATTAGTTTTGTCTTGTGTAGCCAAATATCTGTCGCCAGAACTACGAGCCCATTGCAAAGACTAACCATGGCTTTACTACAGTGGCAAAAATGAAAAACGGAGGTCTTGCGCTTAGTTCCATTCACATGGTTCAAGTCAACATGATTTCAAGTCAATAGTAGAATCCATCAAAGAGCAACCAAGCTCATCTTGAAATTCATGTATCCAAATAAAAGGATTACATGCCGAGATACTAGCAATCTTATTTAATTCTAATAAAGTGCAAAAAAGGTGCTCAGTGCATGTTAAAATCAACAAACGTTTTCGGTCACGCAGGACCTTCCTCAGTGTTCACATACTGTTGAAGCGATTAATTTTTCTATTTAATTAATCACATTTCAACACACGTGTATCTAATCAATTCAATTAATGAATCAGTAACAGGTCATTTACTTCATTGACAATTTACAAATATATCCTGAGGAGATATAGAAGGATACAAAATCAAAAAATACAAAAACAAAAAATATAAATCTCCATACAAACCATCATAATATACCCAAACAACATATGGAAAAAAATAAATAAAAATACATTATAAAAAAAACTAGACAGATTGAAATCTTCATACAAACCATTTGGTTGTATAGTATTAAGATGAAAAATCCATTTACTTTCAGTTTGTAATAATTTACGTTCCAAATTTGTATGGCAACGCATCAGAAGTACCATATCTATTCCACAAAATGACAGTTCATTAACTGAATGATTTAACTCGGTGAAATGTCGGGCAACAGGCGATTTACTGTCAGCTCTATTTATGGCAATTCTATGTTCATTAATGTTCTGTGTAAGAAAACAGATAAAAGAAACAAAGTTCACCTACCAGTCATCAAAGGTGGAAAGTGTACGAAAATATTCTACTCAAGTAAAAGTACCATTACATTAATGAAATTTTACTTAAATACAAGTAAAAGTACCAGTCTAAAAATCTACTCAAGTAAAAGTAAAAAGTAGCTCGTTTAAAATTTACTCGGAGTAAAAATTACTTAGTTACATTTTAACAGTGGCAGGGAGGCAAAAATTGGATAGGCCAAGGGTGTCAAACTCAGTTCCTGCGGCCCTCCAGGAACTGAGTTTGACACCCCTGGGATAGGCCTATAAATTTCAAACTGGTTGTTTTTAATTAAAGGAATCAGTTATTTAGAATAATAAGACATTTGGGCTGTTACCAGGCTAATTAAATCAGTATCAACAAAATTCATCTTTGCAATGCAGAGGAAAAAGAAGCTTCAACTGAAGTGGCATTTAGATGTATTTACACAGTTTAATGCAGGACATGAATGCATTTAACCTGCAGTTACAAATGCAGAAATGTTTTGATATATAAGACAAATTGTTGAATACTCATTTGAAATTATAAAAAAATAAATAAAAAGATACTTTAAATGTTAAATTAAGGGGAGACACTGCAGGCAAAAACACAGTTTTTTCATGCACCTGTCAAGTTTGAGATGGTGATCAGATTTCTGACAAAAATCTAAGTGACAAAAATGAGATACCCAAAATGACCTCTGTAAAAACGTTTGACTCTAATATGTCAAAAATATTTTAACAAGAATTTTGAAACTGACATCATTCAGTGTTTAGATTTTTGTACTAGAAATGTATGCAAATTAGCGCATATTTCATTAAATAATGACTCATTTGCATATTTAAACCGAACATTTTAAAAAACTTGTGTGTAAGTACGAGAATTGGGATGTGGGTTTAATTAACAACGCAGAACTGTTAATCAAGCGCTCGCGTGAGTCATTGCGATAGAACCGAATCATTTAAACGGTTGATTCATTCAGGAACGAGGCAGATGAACAGGTGGCGAAGCGTATGTTGCTCAGAGACACAAAACTGTTCTATGGTGACTGTGTTTGGAATTATTTTTGTTGTCGAAATAGAGCAAAAACAGACAATATGGCGTCTAAAACACAAGTCTCTTAATTAACTTCTTGTTTATTTAACTGTTGTAAAAAAATCTATATGTAATCATGCTGATTTTTGGAGAAAGAAACGGCACTCTTTGTGTGATATTGATTTACTATACGAAATGATATAAATATATAAATTTTCTGCCCCTATATTTTCAAAAAAAAATTTGTGATAATTTTAAATGCATTTTAACAGACTGAATCACGCAGTGAAAGAACGCACTCTAAATGCGCACGCACACTAGTCTAATCTACTAGACTTCACGGCACAATGTAGCAGTGTTTTTTTATTTGGTTTTTGGCAAAATACTGATAATGTCAAATCGCACATCGTTAAAATAACAATTATAATATTAATCACTGACAATATATATCGCACAACCTGCACCACTGTCTTTTTGGATATTTTGTGTAAAACATTTGGCTAAACTGTCAAAGCTTAATTTTAACCACCAATGCAACG
The DNA here is from genome assembly GCA_018155175.1 of Sinocyclocheilus anophthalmus. Classification (NCBI taxonomy): domain Eukaryota; kingdom Metazoa; phylum Chordata; class Actinopteri; order Cypriniformes; family Cyprinidae; genus Sinocyclocheilus; species Sinocyclocheilus anophthalmus. The sequence goes on along the minus strand of JADLZN010009308.1, from coordinate 6,243 downwards.
ATGCAAGTATTAAGCTTACCGCTACATGCTTGCAAAGGGTTAATTTCGAGATTTTATAAGCTGCTAGTTTGGTCTCCCTAGGCCAGGGTTCTGCAAACTTCAACATCAAAAGAGCCATTTTTGCCCCTGCCCACACAGCAAACAATAAGAAATAAAATTCATGTAGAGCCACAACCTATGATGCGATGCGCATCATCTTGCAGGTCTGCCCTTTTTTTTGTAATATTATTTTTATTACATTTTCTTGAAACACAAGACTGACACATGTACATATCGTGTCTGTAACAAAACTTACTATGTACAGAAAAGAAAAGAAACAAACAAACACACTAGGGGCTCATATTACATAAAATGTGTAAAGCACAAAACCAACAAAGGGTTAATACAATCTGTACTTTGGAAGTTAGATTTAATAATCCATTGCAACCAATAACAACCGCCGTTGTAAGGGGTTAATATAATGCACATTAAAATATATTTAAATACCCAATCAAGAATTTTTATCCTCTATAATATTGTTAATATCCCTACATTCAATAAATAATACAAATGGACTCCAGATTTTCTTAAATTTAGCTTGTTTACCCTTAAGCATATAGGTTATATTTTCCATTGCAATGCATGAAGATATTTCTCTTAACCAATGAGTTATGGTAGGCCTTTCTGTCTTTTTCCAATAAATGGCAATGAGCCTTTTGCCATGTAAAATGCACATATCTATCAATACTTGATTATCCTTTTTAATATTCCAATTTTCTGGATGAATGTCAAGAATGAAAAACCCTGGATCTAATGGTAACATTATTGAAACCATATGCTCTATCATATTTCTAATTTCTTTCCAAAACTCTTTTATTTTGTCACATTCCCACATACAGTGAATTAAGGTACCTTTTGCACTGTTACATTTAAAACAAGTATCTGGTATGCTGCTATAAATTTTATTTAATTTTACTGGAGTTATATACGTACGCATAAGTCAATTGTATTGTAACAGTTTTAGTCTACTGTTAACTGTCTGTGTTTGGGCCTTTACACATTTTTGCTCCCATAATTCCTTATCTATCTTCACTCCGAGGTCTTGTTCCCACATGGCTAATCTGGATGCAGAGGACTCCTGAGAACCTAATAATAGCATGTTATATAAAAGAGATATGTGTCCTCCACTTTTACTTGGTTTAGTCATACATTTCTCCAGATTAGTTAGTTCTGGATCAGCAAGTCCTTGTCCTCGGGCAGTACGTATAAAACTCCTAATTTGCAAATATTTATAATAATGTTTTTTAGGGATTTTGAACTTGTCAATAATATCAGCAAATAACATTAGAACACCTTCTTTGTATAGGTCTTTAACTTTCCCCACACCATTCTCAGCCCAGAGTCGAAAACCTAAATCCTTTCGACCAGGTATACATTTTTCATTCCCCCATATTGGGCTAAATAATGATAAAGACTCTTTTTCCTTTAGATGAGTTCGTACTTGCCCCCAGACCTTTATCATGTTAAGCACTATTGGATTAAATGATACTGTACTCAAATTTTTCTGTAATGTTTTTATATTGGCTGAATAAAGATACAAGTTAAAAGGAATCTTAGATTTCACAAACAAATTTTCTATTTCTAGCCATTTAGGAGGAGAGAGAAGAAGAGGGAGCTGCGAACCAGCGGCCTTGATAAAATCCTCTGAACATCACAAAAAATAGCATAGTTGATCTTCAGCCCAGACACTTTGCGCATTGTAGAGGGCCATTTTGGTTACCCTCAAAAATCAATTTCCCATCATCTTGACATGTTAGAATTTCCATTTGCTTAGCTGTGGCTTTGATAACTAGTAACCTCAATATAGGAAGTACACAGTAAAATAGTAATCTTCCTATCAATACCGCAAGTCCTAAAAACATTCCCAATTTAGTTAACCATGCTTCCCATGCAAGCACCCACTTCTGTCTGTCATAATTACTTTTTCTTTAAGACATAAGGCTGGACTGGTACCTATTGAAAAGAGATTGAGAATGTTAGTTAAAACACAGAATTCAAAGAACTGCTGTGAGACCAGTGAGTAATCAAGATTAATATAGTTAATAAAATAATTAACTAAATTTGAAGCAGTCTCTATGGTGATCATTAAATATGCAGCACCTGTGCACGCAAAGGGAAGGGATGAAAGTCCTTCTGGTTAGATCATCAGCCTGTTGAAGCTGTTTGGCTGTTGCACTGGGTCGTCAGTCTGTGATGGCACTGAAAGGCCTGGTGTTGTGGTGTATGTTTCCGTTGTTTCTCTGCCTCTCCTCAGTCTGGCTTTTGATTGCTTCTGCCAGGGTTTTGCATTTCAGGATGTTCTCTTCACCCTCAGGAAAAGTCTCAAGTGAAAAAATCACCTTTTCCTGCATTAAGTCAGGCTTTCTCCATGCTGAAGTGTGCACTCCTCTTTCAGGAGGGGAGGTGAACGTCCATCAACCCCTCCCTCTTCTTCTCTCTGCAGCTGTGTCTTTGCTTCTTCACCACATCACCACTGTTAGACAGACTCCAGTTCATTGCTTCTCTTTGTCAAGGCACTGTTCCAGAAGCCATCTGAAATGTTAACACTCAGAGACTACATTAATCAAATTGAACCTTTGTAAACTCTGACCAAATTGTGTCTGAGCAATCTGCTCTTTATCTAATTTTCACTTTTCAACCATCTCTCTCAATGGCCCCTTAATAAACAATGGTCTCATCTGGTTAAAAACAGCAGTTCCCTTATTCTATTTTAGTAAAGCAAGTTCTTAATTGCAGAAAAACAACAAGCAGTTTTTTTCTTTGCAAAATGCAGAAAGCAGCAGTAATATACCTTTATTACATACTGCAATTAAACAAAAGAATCCTTCCTTTTACAACAGCACGACATGCGTATGGTAAACTAAAGACTTTAATCATAATTTTTCTTCTATATTTGCATACATGGTTCAGAATAATCTGGTAATGGTGAATGAATTTTCTTAACCAACATAAAATAATTCCTTTTATTTAAATATTTAATCAACAAGTTCCATTATTATTGTTAAATAGCTTTTGAATAAAAATTTCTATGAATTTGGTCACCCAATCTTGCTCTCATTCAACATTGCACTACACAAGTTATCTTTTAGTTAACTCAAGCCTAAATCTCTGAAACTCTGTATTGGATTAACTTTCATACTTTCATGTCCCAGGGATAACAAGATACACATTTTCAGAGGCGGACAGTAGTGAAGTATTTTTACTTTACTTAAGTAAATTTTAAAAGTATCTGTAGTTTATCAGTATTTTTCTTTGGAAAACTTTACTTCACTGCATTCCAAAGCATAATGTCATACTTTTACTGCACTTCATTTCATAAATAAAAGTTGGTGTTTGTTTCACCTTTTAATACTTTAGAACGTAAAAAATTTAGTATATTCTGTACTCAAGTAATCTTGAATTACTTTTACTCATGAGTAAAAGACAAAAGTAATAGATTTTCTAATGTAATTAATATTAAAAATATATATCATATATTGAAACGAGTGCAGTAAAAAGGTACAATATTCTATGCATTTGGAATTTTTGGAACAAAGTATTTCTAACGAACAACACTCTGATGAAAGTACTTTTTACATGCAGAGTAAAATACTTCACTACCTGTCTCCTCAGCAAATATATAGAATCCTTCAGTTATGAATCACTATAAAGTTTCACCAGCACATTCAATCTTTTAGTCATCTATAAGACAAGACATTACATTATAAATGTATATTTTATTTTAATTAATATATTATTATTTCAATAATCTGCAAAGTCCATATCTTGGAACATTCATGTCCCTTTACTGCTAAGGGCTCATACACTCATTCACACTTCTCCAGCGTAACACCAGATGCGTCCGTCTCCATGACCTGATCACACTCAAGTGACAGTCCAGGAGGGGCACACACCTTTTGCCCCACCAGATATAGAGTTTATTTTCTTATACAACCACAAGTTACAAATACACTCAGACAGACACAGACACATACTGTTATGGGGCTGACGAGACGTGACACGTGCGGATCCACTTGCAAGCCATTTATTAGGAGAAGACAGAGACGTGATCAGAAGCGCAGGTCAACTGGGCAGACAGGTAATGGGCGGCAAAACACAAGACATAATCCAAATAGATGCGAGCGTGGGTCTATGACTGCAGACAGAATCATAAGGGGGCAAGACTAGTGTAGAAGTCCAGGAAACCAGTGAAAGATCAGAAACCGAAAGAACGCGTCTAAGGCTAACGGCTAAGGCTGGGAAACGACTGGAGGGCTCTGTAGTGTAGGCTATCACTAGTGAGTGATAAAACGCTGAAAAGCAATACTCGGCAGAGAAGGGACAGAGTGAAGTGTTGAAATCATGAGGGAGTATATGAAACAATCTTGGTGCCACATACGAAGATGGGAACACTGTTGTGCTATCCGTTCTGAGTGCAGATCATGCAATAGACATTATGGGAAATGTAGTCCGGGGTGTTGTGCAACAGTGTGTAGTGCGAGAGTTAATGAAATTGGAAGTTCATGGACCGGATCGTGACAGAGCCCCCCCCCAAGGAGCAGCTTCCAGACGCTCAAAACCCCGTTTATGGGAAATGACCGTGGAGGGCTGCGGGAGGTGGAGCGGAGGCGGAACAGGGTGAGGGACGGAGGGCCAGGTCCAAGGATAGGAGAGTCCAGGGACTGAGGCAGAGCCGGCGGATCTGAGGACCACCACAGCAGAGCAGACAGGTCCAGAGATCCCCACGGCGGAGCAGAAGACCCCCAGAGCCATACAGTAGACCACCACAGCGGGGCAGAAGACCACCACGGCAGAGCAGAAAACCACCAGAACCAGACAGTAGACAACCACGGCGGAGCAGAAGACCACCACGGGCGGAGGCAAGACACCATCAACCACAGTCAGGACCACCGCTGGGCGGGAGCAGAAGAACGCACCAAGCCAATCATTAGCCACCTGAGCGGGGCGGAGACTGGAGGACCACCAGAGCCATAGAGCAGAGGACCACCACGGTGGAGCAGAATACCACCAGAGCCTGACAGTAGACCACCACGGCGGAGCAGCAGCGCCACCAAGGCCAGACAGTAGACCACCACGGCGGAGCAGAGGACCCTCCAGCGGCGTAGCGGATGGGCCACCATGAGCAGAGCAGAGGACAACTAGCACCCAAACCGGAAAAGGCCTGGAGCAGAGCGGCAACACATCGGAGGGCGTGGCAGAACCCCCCTTGGGGGTGGACAACCACACCGATCAGAGGACCATGGCGGAGACTGTAACAACGAGTGAGCAGAGACAGACAACACAGACAGACCATTGGGGTTGATAGACAAGACTGAGCATGCAGGGGCACCTCGGGTGGGGAGGGGGGGGGGGGGGGGGGGGGGGGGGAGGGGGGGGGGGTGGGGGGGGAGGGGGGGGGGGGTGGCGCGCTGGCGCAGACACAAAGCACACAAAGAATTCACAGACGGCCTCCATAGCCGTGACTGGACAGGATGAGGATTCCCCGACGGCCTCCATAGTCGTGACAGGACGAGCAGGGAGCTCGCAAACGTCCTCTATAGCTGTGACAGGACGAGCAGGGAGCTCGCAGACGGCCTCTATAGCTGTGACAGAACGAGCAGAGAGCTCGCAAACGGCCTCCATAGCCGTGACAAGACAGGGGAGGTTTGCAACAGTCCCTCCTGTAGCGTGACAGGATAGGACATAAGATTTCATAGGCGTGTCTCGCTTTGCCGGAAGCAGTACAAGCAGAGTGAGGTGTCATAGGCGCTCCTTGGCGGAACTCTGACGGGACTGGCAGAGAGTTCATAGATGGCCTCCTTTGCCGGAACAGGACAGGCAGAGAGTTCCTAGACGGCCTCCTTGGCCGGAACGTGGAAGGGCATGAATGTTCATATACGGCCTCCTTGGCGCGGAACCTCGGACAGGTCAGGAAAGGTTGGTCATAGACGGCCGGTCCTTGGCCGGACAGGACAGAGGCAGGAATGCGTTGCTGGGCGCCACGCGACCACGTGCAAGGAACTGAACATTGTCGCCAGTCGTGTGGTTTGGAGGGGTGTGCAGGGGGCAACCTGCGCCGCCACCGTCTGAAGAGACTTCCAGTGGTCACGCGGTGGCCGCTGTGGAAAGAAATGACTGTTAGCACTTGCGATTGTCACCGCTACCTCGGGAGGTTCTGCAGGATAAGCCGCCACCTCTGGAGATGTTGTAGCTTGTGCTGCTGCC